>JAKUBJ010000012.1:0-191975 GCA_030566855.1 Tortispora sangerardonensis | reverse complement strand
AATATGCATATATTAGAAGAAATGTTGGAATGTGTACTGTGAAACAAATGGGTTTATATGTTAAGTTTGGTTGCACGACGCAATAGAAAGATAGGCAACGCAGAATTGTGAGTATTTCCAGTTTAAGAAATCTAGAGTATATAAGTATCGAAACGGGCAAGAAAGTGGGATATTATTAGGAAGGGTTCGTATTCTGTGATTTTTGAATCAGAATAAGGGTGAAGATGCTCGATTAGGAAATAAGTGTTGATGAAAGGGACCTTGACAAAAAATATACATAAGAGGTGGGAGTAACCTTGTAGTTGGTGCAGTTTTAGGATTAAATTGAAACTTTAAGTTCAAAATTCGAATGATTTTTGAAAGCATTTTAGTTCACACTTTTGCATTTTATGATAGGAATACAAAAGAAATGAATTAGATTTTTAGATATAAATGTAGAGAATTGTCACCAGTTTGATATTCTAAAATTAGCTGATCGATTGGACACCGTTGCTATGGGGTTTGATTCGATTTGTAATTTGAACTTTACAAACCTTATTTTATTTTTTTCTGAAAATCCTTAGATTACAGATTGACAGCTGTCAAAAAAGAAGCCTTGAGAGTTTGAAGCGTTAAATTAAATCTCGCTTACCGTATCAGCCAATAGTATCTGTGGCGTACCTTAAACTGATCTACGGTCCCTTATCATATATTTTTTGGCATAATTCTACCAGGATTGCTTAATAAAATATAAAATTGTAAGATAAACTGATTTAGATAATTTATCTCTTTTATGATGCTCAACAACTGCGGTAAGACAAGTCCGAGGACGATTTCTTGAAATACCACCTTTCTGCTTCACCGTCTTGGCTTTCTTCATGAAATGTAAAACCAGATGATATTTGCGACTAAAACAAAAGCTCTGAATAAACATTTAGCCTTACTTTATCTGCTAATGAGCTCTCTTATCAAAGTTAGATTGTTAACGCTTATTTCTTTAACTTCTGCTAGTTTTTTCTATTCTTATAAGTTTGTGGACCTTCAATTTCCGCGATGGCACTTGCTATATGCACTTATGCTTTTCTGTGACTTTCTTGGCGGTTTAATCTGAGCTCCCCCTACTGAAATGCTTAACAATATTGTGTTCCAGTGCAGCACTACATTACTCGGTCAGTTCAAGCACAACCACAAGAAATCCGACCTTCTATTTCAACAAATTTAGTGTTGATATTATAGGAATAGTGTGTATCATGCTAAGATACAGCTAGTCTCATGTATTTAACCATAGTGCTTAGTAGCTAAAATACTGCTAAACTTTGGCCGGCACTATTTTTCTTGACATAACTTGCATTTTAGCTCACAAGTTGATGAATCAAATTGTATTATTGGACTGCTGCACGCTATAGATTATGTCTTACTACGGCAGGCTTTTTAGCCTCTAACCATACTTAGCTAAAGCATTCTGATATAATCCTTATCTGTGCTCTAAATGAAGCTTTACCCGCACATCAACTCTTATCAAAGCGGTTGCATCATCGAATGCTTTGATCAGTGTTGTAATTTTTTAAACTTTTTTTGTTCTTTAATGAAATAAAGCCTTACTTTTGGTCAAGCAGGATGGCTAACTCAATCCTCTACTAGGCTTTGTCCGAATATAAATAGAGCGGCGAATTCCACAAAATATCAAGTCAGCAATTCAAGATGAAACTCTCCCTTCTAATTACTCTTGGTTTAGCAACAGCTGCTCAGCCAGGTTTTACTGTTAATCCAACCAGTACTCTCTCAATTTCCGATGTATACGTGAACAATCTTAATCTTCCTCAAAAGAGAACTCCATACTATGTTGAGAACATGAACTCCTTCCGCAATCTTATTAACAGCAATATAAATGGTAAAAAATATGGCTTCATGACCGTTTTTTTCAAAAAAGATAATTGTGATCCTACAAAACCTCTTAGTCGATACTATAATTTCGACGGCTCAGATGATGTCCAAGTTGATTATGGCCATTCAATTGAAATGGAAATGTTAGGTCTTGCATATACTAAACGTCAGCAGGCTGCTGATTGTATTTGCAACAAGAATGGAAACACACCTCTTACTCAGAATATAAGACTTTTTGAAAATACTACTGTCGAAGAAGGATTTAAAATTGATCCTGCAGTTGATGGCATTTATTGGAAAGAAGGTCTTGATGTTTTAAAGGAAGGTTTGCGCGTATACAGAGGTAATTCATACAAACTAGCTAAATATCAAACACTTTCTAGTACTTACATGAACCGTGCCTTTACATGTCCTGCTGGTCAGAACTGTATGCCATTTATACGCCGCTTATCTGTTGCAATTTCTGCTTTTGAGGTGAAGTACTACAACTGGTTGATGCCTAGCTGTCCTGCCCGAGAAGTACCTTACACTTATCCCTTAGCAGCATGGGAACGCACGGGCAAACATGATACTATTCTTCTTCCCTTAGACCACCTTGACAATGTGGGTTTTGGACTTTTTGTTGACAAAGACAATAACTTTTGTAATGCTCAATGTAATGGTGGAACAACTACATGGGCTAATAACAATGCAGTTGAAAGTAGAATTCGCTCAAAGCCTACTGATCAGATTCTACATCCAGATGGTGTTCAGTATAATACAGTTACTAACGCACCTTCTGCTGTATTCCCTACCCCTTATCCGTATGGAGATAGATATGATTGGCGGTATTTGACGACTACTAAATTGCCTAGAGCAACTGTAGTGTAATCGCAATGTAATGCTTGACAGACCGTCAAATAAGACGCTCAATGTTCAATTATTAATATAACTTGTCAAACTAAAACGTATAATTGTAAGGCATTAGTGGGGAATAGTAAATTAGAAATAGTCTAAACAGCCTCTAATTCAACCTTCTCATTCTTTCAAGCAATTTATACTGAAGATCAAAGCAATATTATTATGGTTTTATAAACATCACTGTATTTAAGTAGATTTTTACTAGCCCAGCCTTCTATTTACTTAGTATGCATTGAGCGTTGTTCGTACATACAATAATTGCATCCATAGCTATTTTTTGCCCGTGAATCGTGTATTATAAAACTCTTAACGTGTAGTATAAGATATCTCTTATCATTTAATTATGAACCAATTCATGAACCCGTGCAAAAATAGTAGGTGTAAGTTATTCTGTTGGAACCTTACTTTTAGCTCAATTGTAGTCAAGGCGGAGTTAGGTAAAAACCGAGTTAAGAATTAGATAAATAGGTTGCAATAAACAAAATTTTATATTTATGAAAAGAACCTCGTTATTGTAGTAAAGATATCCTTGAATTGAAGTACCAAATCTAAGTACAAAGTCTAATAAGATTGGTCTAAATCCTTGATCTTCTTAAAGATGGTAGGATTCTTGTTCACTGCTCTGACCTTGAAGCTAAGATTTCCACCTCTATTTATATTCTTCAAGAATTGACTTTTGCCACTCTAACAAGTAAGAAGCATATTACTAATAATTACGTCATCAAGTAGTTTGATATACCGGATGTATTCTGGAATATTCTATTTATTCTATCCAGAACCATCTAGAAGATGTTCGATCATTCTGCACGAGTATTCTTATTGAGAAAATGTCAACTCCCATCGATTTAGTTAAGCCGCACATGTCGTCACGACGACCCACTAAACACTATGGTCCAACATATTCAGCTTGTTTACAATTTTCGTTGCCATGGTACCTTTCCAGTCAAACAAAGAAAACTTTATTTGGTGAACTTCCTCTTTGGGATTAAAGAAAACAATAAACTTATTCCAAGACTTCTCGAGCGTTTATTTATTTAAATACCTATATTACCTACGAATCTATTCACCTAAGTTCTATCATGGATATTCCTTCAAGATGTCCATTTTTGTGTAGAGCCGTGTACTCTTGGAATGGCGAGCAAGAGCGCGATCTAGCTCTTTTGGAAGGAGATATTATCGAATGTTTAAGCACTGGCGATGGTCTATGGTGGACAGGTAGGTTAAAACGCAATAAAGCTATTGGTCTTTTTCCTTCTAATTTTGTTGAAAAGATAGGGTCAACAAGTAATTTTAATGAAATAACCCAAAGGTCACAAAGTGCCTTTGAAATATCGACATCAAGGTTTAGTTCTCCTCCTGTTGATTCCGTAAAGAGAAGCCTTACCAGTAGTCAATCAACGAAATCTACATCTTTGTCTTATTCTTATTCAATTCCTCAGTCATTGACGCTTAATACTTTTAATGACAAGCAAACGATACCACCAGCCCCACCACCCCATAAAGTTCAGTATTCAAAACATTCAAGGTCGAATTCAACGTTCAGTTATGCTGACTCAAATACAGGTGAAATTGATGACATAATAAGCATGTTTTGTGATACTAAAATGCCAGATTTAAGCTTATCTGTTGCTAAGAATCGGGATAAAGGGGATATGTTTAACGCGATGTTAGAAGAGATCCCATATGTAAATGCTAAATCAAGAAGTTTCAGTACAAAGACTGAAATTACTAATACTGACTCTACTGTAACTGATATGAGCGCAACTTCAGCATCTAGTTTAACTAGAAGAAAGCAAATACGAGAAAGAGCAGCAACTATGAGTGAGGTTATAATACCTGCTTCTTTGCCGCCAGTAACTGTTCAGCGTAAAGAATCTAAAGCAAAGCTAAAATTGAAGCGATCTGCCGGATTTTTAAGAAGACTGTTTACAGGAACAGGATCAGATCATCAGGATAATGTTTCACTAGTGGCATCTTCAAGAGCAAACTCATCAAACAAACTGCCCACTTCTGCATCTTCTGAGGCTGAATCTTCTTCAGAGTTTTCAACTCCTTTTTCTGAGGTTCCTGTTTTACATACTACCACTAATAGACAAATTTCCACTTCTAAACCTCCTTCAGAAACATTATTGAATCCTATGACTTCATCTTCTATGTCTTTACAATGGATCAGGAATCAACGGTTATTGCATAGAGCGAATTCTTATTCTACTGATGAACTAAATAGTAGATTTTCTAAAAGTGCGCTTCAAGGATTTTTTGTTGAGAGACCAATACAAGTCCTAAATAAATCTCACAACATTTCTAGCGGTTCAGCACTTCAATTTGATGCACAATTACTCAGATCAATTGATTATGCAGTGAAAAGACTAAACAACTTGCCGCACTTTATAAGTACTTCTTCCTTTGGAAAGAAGTATATTCTCAGCCAATTTACAGATGAAATTTCTTGTTTAAGGTTCATTTTTACCTTCTGCGCTGAAAAGCTTCGTATTCACACAGATATAACAGGCGAGCAGTCAAGGGATTCCTCTTTGAAGACGCTAAGGAATCTTGAGGGATCTTCAAGAGATGTTGCAATGCTAATAGAAGATTTATGTACTCTATGTAGCATTAAATGCTTTTCAGTCGCTGGGTATTTACGCTTCCCTGGAGAGTTATACGATAAACCAATGAGTTTGTATTGTAATCATTACTGGAACTCTGTATTTGTTAATGGAAACTGGATGTTAATGGACGCTTCACTTGCCAACGGTACTTTCAGTCGAAGATTCTCATACTATAGATGTAATGACTTGAATGCATTGAATTACTTCTTTTTGGTTTCTCCATTACAGGCACTTTACTCGCATATTCCTCTCACAGCCAAACTACAGATGGTATCACCTAAAGTTCCTGATACCACTTTACTTTCTCTTCCAGTTGCAGGTCCTGGATACTTTTTGAATAATATTGGTCTATTGGATTATCGTGGAACGGAAAATAGGTTACGAGACTTAGATGTTTGTCAACTTGATTTTGAAGTGCCTGATGGCATTGATCTAAAAGCAGAAGTTGAGCTTTCTAGGCCTTATTACAGTCTTGCAGCTGTTGAAACCGTTGGTAATCCCGCTTTAAGATGTGCATTGTCTCAGGCATTTTGGAAGAATGGTCGTAAGGTATATCGCATAAAAGCATTGTTGCCTCCAGAATATAGGCAAGGAGTATTGCGGGTGTATGCGCATGATAAGAGTCTCAGCAGTGTTGGAAATATGAACCCAAGTCAGATGTACCTTGGAATGGCGTTTGCTCTTACGCATTTGGGAGACAGTGAACCGTTTGAGTTTGTTACGCGACATGAAACACCTCGTGCGCAGAAGTATGATATATACATAACGAAACCCCAGAACTTTCATATTATAGCTGGAAGCAGCATGATCTTCTCATTCAAGGAGTACCCAGCAAAGAAGCTTGATAAATTGACTATAAATGAGCCTGCGAAGATAGTAATTCGAAGTCCTCGTGGTAAGACTTATAAAGTGAGTAAACGTTCAGAAGCAGGTGATAGTGAAGTTACATGGGAAGCAGTGATTAAGTGTTCAGAAGTAGGGAAATGGAGGGGGCTTGTTTTAGCAGATGAGACATCATCGTGGTGTGTATTTGCAGAATGGGAGTGTTGCAAGTCTATATAGAGTATTTTATGTGTAGCGAATACTACACATATGTATATCATATGTGCATTCTAAGATAAATAAACTTTTGTAGCTTTTAGGTTGTAGTATTTTATACCATTGAAACAAGGCGTTGTGAAAGCTCGACTTGAGTCTTTACAGTGCTTGCAAGATATACAGTCATTAAAACGTCTTGAAGATGAGCAGAGAAGACCTTTTCGATGGATTCTGGGTCAAACTGAGGACGAGTTGATAATGCCGATAAAAGAAACTTTCCTACTTCTACTCTTGCAGGAGCAGATCCTTCTAATACATCGCCAACATACCTTCGTACTCTTTCAATCATTTCTAATACAGTTTCAATTGAGTCCTGTAAGCCTTTAATATCTGAACCAATAGCGGCAGTACGATTTGAAGCCTTAGCAGCTTCAGCAACTTGAGCAAGTGCAGCGTTGTCTACAGCAGACACTGCTTGTACTTTAGTAATTACAGGTTCAAAGACAGTAGTTTTTACAGGTTGAGATTCTTCAACAGTTAAAGGTCGAATAGAGCCTACGCCAATCTTTGAAGAAACATATGCTTGAACATTAAATTCTTTACCGGGTTTAGCATCGACAGAAAGATGTACTGGAGAGAATGGCCGCGTGCGTTCACCATAAAAGCCTTGAGCTAAGAAAGTGAAAGGATTTATCTCAGCGGAATTACTGTACCAACCAACAACCACTTCATTAGGGTTTACTTTTTGATGCAATGTGAGCATTTGTTGGTTATATTCTGTATCGATTTGAAATTCACCCTCTTCACTATTCTCAACACAAGGTACACCATAAGCAGTCTTGACAATGATCTCAGATCCATCATCTAATCGAGTACCTAAAAGTGTTCCAATTACAAGCTTTTGGTTGTCATCGTGTCTTATAGAATGGTCCAAAATAGAGAAAACTACTTGAGGATGAACAATGACTTTCAAAGGAGTTCCTGTAGAACCTCCAGCACCTAAAGTTCCACTTGGCTGTGTTAGTTGTAAAAAGCTCATAGTGGTATATTCTACTAATTAAGTCAAAAAATCTAAGTAAAACAGGCAAGTTTGAACGTGAAATATACACTGTTTTCTTTGATAAATGTTGAATAATTATGAGACTCAGTTGCAGCAATTTTTTTTTCTGCGTGTGGTTAATTTTTTGCCCTAAACCCTCATCTAATATTTTTACCCGGTATTTTCTAAAAAATTTGTATATGGAGCATGTGTATCTCGAGAGATTATTTTTTTGCATAACAATAAATGATTCGGAAAGGTAGAGAAAAGACTCGATTTGTGCGTAGAGCACCTAATTCTGATCCTGATGCTTGGAAGAGGCAAGGTAAGCCAAGTTTCAGGCGTCCAAGAAGACGTCGAAGGGTTGAAACAGAAGATGAAGTTGCACCGAAAGTTACAGTGAAGAAATTAAAAGTAGGTGATTCAGTTACTGCATTTGATGATCTTCTTGCTGAGCTTTCTAATGATGTGGACGTTGCCAGTGATGAGGAGGATGAGGAAGAGGAGGAGGATGAGGAAGAGCAAGAGGTTTCTAACAATGATGAGCTGGATGGCCAAGAGAGTGATCAAGATGATGAACTAGATGGTCAAGAGAATGATCAAGACGTTGAAGAGAGTGATGGTCAAGAGATCGATCAAGATGTTGAAGAGAGTAATGATGCAGTTGAAATTGAAGATACCGAATTAGATGGTGACGAAAGTGCTGATGAATCTAATGATATTGATCCATTTACGAAGTTTGACTCGCTTGATGATCCCCCGTCATATAATCTTTCCTCTGAGTCTCTAGAGTCTCTTTCTATTAGAAGCAAGTTAAGAGAAACTTTTACTAAATGTAATGGTGAATTATCTTCTTTACAGAAAACTCTAGCTCCTGTTGTTTGCTCTTATAGAGATATTCTTTATTGTGCAGAGAGCAACAGCAATGCTTCTGATCTACAGAAACTTTACCTTCTTCATGCATTGAATCATATTATAAAAACAAGGAAAAGAGTATTAAGGAATTCTGAGCGAATTGCCAGTAATCCATCATTGGAATGCAGAGATCAAGGATTTACTCGTCCTAAAGTATTGATTCTTGCACCTACTAAAGAATTCTGTTATAGTATTGTTCAAAACTTATTAGAAATTGTTGGCACTGAACAGGTTGAGAATAAAAGAAGGTTTGATGCAGAGTTTCATTCAGATACGCCAGATCTCGTTAAAAGAAAGCCTGTTGACTTCCAGTACTTGTTTTCTGGTAATACTGATGACAATTTTCGTATTGGAATTAAACTTACAAGAAAGACAGCCAAACTTTATTCTGAGTTTTATTCCTCAGATATAATTATAGGATCAGCTTTAGGATTAAGGTTGGCTATTAATGATGAAGTTGATGAATCTTCTAAGTATAAGAAACATGATCATGATTTCTTATCGTCTATTGAGATTTGTATTGTTGATTATGCTGATGCAATCGCAGTACAAAATTGGACACATTTACAACATATATTCAAATTTATGAATCAACTACCAAAAGACCCTCATGGATGTGATTTCAGTCGTATTAGACCATGGTATTTAGACGGTAAAGGATCAAGTATGAGGCAAACAATAATACTGTCTCAATACCTTACACCTGATATTAATGGCTTACATAATAGGGGATTGAATATATCAGGTAAAGAAAAATTCAAGCCCTCTTATTCTACTTTGAATCCATTAAATATGCCTGTTATAAAGCAACAGTTTGAAAGGATTGGAGTTAATGGAGCGCTGAAACCTGCTGATGATCCAGATTCTAGATTTAAGCATTTTACATCTGTTATACTTCCAGGTATAGCAAGAACAGCTCCTATGCCTTCTATGGCAGAACCGAATTCAGGTACATTGATAGTTGTGCCTGACTATATTGATTTTCTTAGGGTGAGAAACTATATGACAAAGAATAGAATTAGTCTGCCTAGCTTTGAAGCTATTTCAGAGTATTCATCAGGACCAGATGTTGCACATGCCAGAACAGTATTTTCAGATGGTAGAAAGCATATTTTACTCTACACATTTCGTGCATATCATTACAGAAGGTACAAATTGAAAGGAGTTAGACAATTAGTTATTTATGGATTACCTGATAATCCTATTTATTATGGAGAGTTTATTAGTATGGTTGAAGCCAATAATTCTCTGCAAAATATCGAAGCTGATACTACACAAGTTCGTGTAATGTACAGTAAATTTGATTTCATGAAACTTGAAAGGATTGTGGGAAGTAAGCTTTCCCTCAAAATGACAACAGGAAGAGATGATGTGGTTTTGTATGATGGTACCTCATAGTAAAAGGGATATAGCCATTGCAATACAGCATAATGATACATAAGGGCTAGCACGTTCACCTACTCTTGCAGCTTTCCAAAATATTCCAGCAGGTCCACTTTTATGTCGATCCATTACAGAAGGAATCAAACTATGTGCATATGTTGCCGTACATATCAGCAGCAGGATCACCACCAAAAGGCTCTGAAAATTGAATAGTGCACTCTATCATTGTTAGTAAAGAGTAGATGAATTATTAATAAAAGCAATACTTACCATGTCAGATGCTGAGACCGTGATGGTGCAAAAATTCAATATAAATAATATAACCCTATTATTATTTAGTATATAACACATACTAATCACGTATAGGTTTAAATAACATTTTCTTCATTTCACCAACTGAACCTCGAATTTCATTTTCTGAACAGGTTTGTTTACTTTCTTACTGTTTTTGGACGTCGTAAGCATGACTCGATTCTACGAAAAAGATGTATATTTAAGACTATGTCATCAGTTTTTTCAAACAATGTCAAGTCTGCTGGACATCAAAGGGCATTTAGGTTTGTCCGATAGAGATTTCTACGATTTCTCAATGCCTTATTATGCATTCTTTTCTACTCTTTTAGAGGCTATCGAATGTATAAAATTAAGTATACAGGAATCACTATTTGTTAATTTTGGTAGTGAATATTTTGCCACTTTAAATGATCCTAGTTGTTATAAGGAAGAGCTTGATGGCATGAAAGAACTATTCAAGAGACTTACAAATGGATTTTCTGACTCTTTTAAAGATTACAAGTTTGAACAACAGCTTTTAAAGGAAATACAACGATTACTAAGTGTTAATGACAATTTGACTGATGTTATACATACATTTCTAGCATGTTATATTAAAAAGAAAATGGACAATTTGAAGGCTGTTACGACATTAGCAAAAAAATATAATCTGTTCATGATGAAACTTGAAAAACTTTCTGCACAAATCGAAATTTTTCAAGATTGTAATGTTTCACCGGGACCCAGTGATTTCTTTATATTTCGTCAGGTACAAGAGATAAATAGAGAATTCCTAATACACATAATGCATGACGCTGCTAATTCATTATATGAAGAAAGTGATTGGCTTGAAACTTATTTGAAAGGTACAAGGGAGACGAAAAAGCAACCACAACATGCTATGCCTTCACTTGATCCTACTGCTCCTGTGCCGTATTGTTGTGAAGAATGCAGTAAAGCTTTCTCGCTAGAATGATGAAATGGGATACATATCATGGCAATGGTATAGTTAATGATATAGTTAATGAAATGATCTAAATGTATACTTTGATATTATATTTTATGCTATTCAGGACCGTAAATTGGAACTGAAGTATTGAGATAGTTGAGCCCATCAATATCTGGATGTGGTCTCATGAATTCTAAAACGTCGAAAGTGAAAATAGAAGGATATCTAGTCAGATCTGGCTTGTATTTAACAGGCTCTTCTTGACCGGATAAAACATCTTCAGTTGTGACAGTTTCAAGCATAGAACTATTGTTCTGTGTTCTTTGTACTGAATAGTCACAAGACGATAAACAAACAACGTCAGCTTTTTCACCAGATAGTAAACCTTGAGAAAAGCTTGAAGGGCCTGTTAATGGTTTCAAAACTGTTTGGTATGCACCAGTTGGCGCACATAAGCCACTGCCATAGTACGCTGATGAAGACCTTATCCCGCAAAATTTAAGTACTTTTAGGGAACATGTAAGTTGCCAGACTTGCACTAAAGCATGCCTTCGACGACCTACCCATACAGTGGTTTTCCCTGCTGGATAGGTTGCTGTAATAGAATCTGAGTCACTGGTTGAGAATGTGGCTGTAGTTGTAGTAGATATTTGTCCGGAAAATGAAAGAGGCAATTTAATCATTTTTAAAATCTTCTCTCCTAGGTCAAGATTGGCACCAAGAGTTAAAGTGTTGCTAATTGAAGAAGAAGCATCGTGTGTTCTTGTAAGAGTTTGGCTCATTTCAGCAGTACCGGAGTTTTTGTTACAAATACAAGAGGATGTTTGTTTCCATTCTGGCCATCCAAGTCCGACTACCTCTGCGCTACTTGAGTTGTACTTAAAATCATACGCTTCAATTCTGTATCCAATCTCTCCTTTTTGTCTTTGAGAACAATCGTCGAATACTTTTATTCCTGCTGGTACTCTTGATTTGATATCTTTTAGTAGTTCTTCTACTGCTTTGTCATATCTTTCCATATACTCTGGTAGTGTATCGGGCTGATATGGCAAGTTTTTGTATGATAATTCAATGTTTTCGTCAGTGTCATCCTCACCAAATGTAGGCAAGGCATAAACACTTGACCATACGGCTAAAATGTATACAAATCGCATTTTGAGATGAAGCGTTATCTTGAGAGATTTCAGCACTTATATATGGGACTCTCAGTTTAACAAACGCAATCTCTTTTATTGAGAACTAAAGATATGGAGATACAGTTGATCTGAACAAACTAGTATTAGAATGCGCGGTTTTTTGAGCGTCTCTCCAAGGTGTTACAGCATGCCCATTTAAAATGACAGTTAATTGGTATATCTCTTGATGCCTTCTAGTGGGGACAGCTCCCGTGCCTGTTTTTTATTGAATAGATAATGAACTCCTTTTTTAATCAGTTACAGGTGAACCTGAATTTTTAGATCTATTGAACGTTTGAAACTGCGCAATCATCGAATAACACTGCACCATTTTTCAGAAGGCATTTTGGCATGAGTCGCTATTTAATTAATTAACAGGATCTTAAAAGACTTAACTTGAATGTCGCCATTCAAGTCTAGACATTTGTCTTAAAGTCATAATGGCATTGTTTCGATTGAACCACTCGACTGGTTTTGTTGATTTATTTACGATTTGAACTAATTCTAATACAAATTTCATTAATAAAAGATGCGGTCTATATTTCATATGCAATATACTGAAACAGCATAGTAGATCTAAACACAGTAACTTCATCATTTCTGGTCTTGAAGCATCAGAATTGAATTTAGAAGAAGGTAGGCACAAATCTGGCTTGTGAAAAATGTGCATTTCTATAGTGTGTGCTTATACTTCAGCAGCCAATTCACCAGCGAATTTCTCTACTGCGTAGCCTTCTGTTTCAGCTAACTCGCCAGCAGATTTCTCTAAAGCGTAAGTTTCCCTAAGACGAGCTAACTCACCAGCAGATCTCTCTACAGCATAAGAATCTGTTTCAGCTAATTCACCAGCTGACTTTTCAACAGCATAAGTCTCTGCTACAGCTAATTCACCAGCTGATTTCTCTACAGAATATTGTTCTGTTACAGCTAACTCGCCAGCTGATTTTCCTAAAGCATATGCCTCTTCTATAGCAGCCAACTCGCCAGCAGATTTTTCTAAAGCGTAAGCGTTTGTTTCAGCTAATTCACCAGCAGATTTTTCTACAGCGTATTCTTCTCTTAGACGAGCTAATTCGCCAGCAGATTTTTCCAAAGCATAAACTTTTTCTACAGCAGTCAACTCACCAGCCGATTTACCTAAAGCATAGGCATCTGCTATGGCAGCTACTCGCCGGCGGATTCTTCTAAGGCATAAGTTTTCTCTACAGTAGCTAACTCGGCTTCGGATTTAACGTACCTTAGCTTGAACTAGATCGATTCATTGGGTGAAGTGACATAATATTCATTACTCTCAGTATCAGTGTAAACGCTTGCAGCCAAAGATGCGCCACAAAGAACCAAAACTCTGGTAAATTTCATTGTTTAATAGTATTGAAGATTTCTTATTGATTTGAACTCATTTTGTATTTTTTTCGCACATTATTTATATCCGTCCATGACTCTCCCAAGAGTACAGTTTGAATCATGCCGTGGAAGGAAAAATTTTCTTCCTTGTGGAACAATAAAATCTAGCCCATGAAACATGTATTCTTTGATTTTGAAGAGAAAGTTCGAAAACTGTGATCCGTATATCGAAATATTTGACGTAGTTCCTTAATCAACACTGAATTGTTTCTTGGTCTCGGATACAGATCTACATAATGTGCTTGAAATTAATAAATACCCCATACGGAACAAATACGTTAAGAAGAAGTTGTGAATGGATAGATTTGGTTAATGACCCATTTTGATCTCCAATACATTGTTCTGTTCTAGAAGAAGCGTAAGATCGACAACGAACTCATAGAACTGACATATTGATTCTAGAACCAACTCATCTAAGCGATCTTTTAGTGCCTCTAATCTAGCTATTTAGTTGCAAAATAATAACTCGATAAGTACCTTGATAGTCTCGACCAGAATCAATCTGAAGCAGTTGCAAAACCTGTAACGTATTCAAATGAGAGCCTCTTGGATTTTACAAGTCAAAAAATGAAGTTGATACAGTTATATAACTTTCAACGTCTTAGAAAGAGAACCTTTTGAATTCTATAAGCCAGTAACAAAGAACTTATGGAAAAACAAGCTGTACAGCTTTGTACTAAATCACTAGTGTTAGATTCAACGTAGATTATATCCACCAATGAATTATCGAATTTCATCAGATGAAGAAATACCTCAATTTTCACGTTATTTGAAATGTCCTTTCAACGGCTTTATAGAGCCAACTTGATTCACTTATCAGATTAACAGATAGGTAGTATTTCTCGTAGGATAAGTAACAATCAAACATATTGAGTACCAAGTAAGTATAGCTGAATCACACTGAAGTGAATGCAAAACCAACTTGGACAAGCTTCACTGCAACTATTGCAAGTAAATAAACATCATTATTCCAATAGAAGTAACCATTATTATTAATAAGAAGAGATAATATTGAATAATCAAATTTTTTTATATATATGCTGCTTAAACAGGGTAATTTGATATAAAGAATCTGCACCAATTCAATGAACCATTCACCAAGGTAATCATGGATCGAGGAGGTGAATCACGTAAACGTAAAAGGACAGGATTGTTTACAAATGATGTAAGATCCTTACTTTATGCATTTGGTGATGCCAAAAATCCAAGTCCTGATACTGTAACTGTTTTAGAAGATATACTTACTGATTATATTGTTGATATGTGCCATGAAGCAGCTCGATTCAGTAGAACAGCTAATAGAACTAAAGTTAAAGTTGATGATTTCAAGTTTGCTCTAAGACGTGATCCTCAAAAGATAGGGCGTATTGAAGAGTTATTAGCATTACAAAAGCTTATTAAAGATGCCAAGAAGACATTTGATATATCTGAAGGTAAAGCACTTTCTAGAGCTGAGGCAAGAGCTGAAGCGAAGGAGGCAGCAAAGGAGAAGAAATAGGTGATACAAGTAGAGAAAATAAGTGAAGTACGTAAATTACATGGAAAAAGTAGGTTATCTTTGTATAATATGTCATAATGTCATTCAATATATCCCAGTATGGTATTCATTAATATCGTTATCGATTTGTCTTCTTCTAATGGTTTTCCATAGAAGTTCATATACCCTTCAGAAAGCCATTTAATCGAGTCTCTAGCTTCTTTACTCATACCTCTTCTTGTATATGCAGTTAATAGCTCTCTTGCAAGTTCGGTTGTAACTAATGGTTTATCCATAAAAACCTTGATATTCCATTTCTTTCGAACTCGTATATTTTTATTGTTTTGAAATCTCATAGTATCCATAATTTGTTCAGAATACGCTTGAGTGAATGTCCGTAACCTAGTATTCGACCAGTCTGATGTTCGGTGTACTACATTGTTAAACGCTCGAAAGATCTCTGTAGCAATTTCAACTGAAACAGGTATACCCATTTGTTCCATTCTTTCAACAATTGCTCTTGTTTTCTCATAATTCCCATTACGACAATAGTACATAATAAACATATAATATGTCAATCTATTGGGTATCACTGGTACAACCCTTTCAGGTGCTGGTATAACTGCAAACTCTGATGCTGGCCTCATAAGATCAACCATTCTTTTTGCACTTATACATGTCATAAGATAATGAATTTGTCTTCTGTATGCAATACTTAAATCAGGTCCACTTTTAAATCCTCTTTCTTTAGATCTAAGTTCAAGTCTTGATAATGTTGATTCTGCTTCATCCACTTGATTACATCTAACAAGTGCAAGTAAATATGAATTCATAATTTCAATATCAACTACTATATCATTCTGTGTCAAAAGACTACTGTATAAATGTTTGACAACATCTGGACGGTTAATTTGTCCAAAATATCGACACAATAGAGAAAATGTTACAGCATTCAACCTGGGAACAGTATCTGATGTAAGCCCATATCCTCGTAACATTGAACCTTCCCAGATATGTGGAGGAACTATTATACCTGCAATCTGTCTTGATAATTCTTGATTTCTTGCATTTAATGCTAATCCAAGTAAAATAGGAGCTGCTCCTGTAAATGCAGGTATAGGTAACATATTCTTGCCTACATTTTCAGGGTTTGTATACTGATCTGTAGATACTCTATGTAAATGAGATTGCTCAACATAAGCAAAATAGTCATTATATTCATTAACAGCAGCAGTTAATCCTTCTTGAGCTATTGGCCATCCTTTAGATAGAGCTTCATAGTATATTTTAGAACTTCTTTCAATTGGTGTCAACTGAAGCATAGAATCATCCATGTCGTTAAATACAGAAAGTATTCTCTTTGCCCATAAGGGAGTCACAGTGTCAACTCCGAGAAGTCTAGAAAGAAAGAGCTCAAAATCAGATGCCTTTAAGTAAAGAGGACGAGGTTCAGGTAATGTCATATAAGAATGAAATAAGCCAAGTAATGATATATCATCTGTAGTATTTTTTAACTCGTATTTAAAGTTTTTATACTCTTCTTTATCCCAGTGTACAGTTCTAGGAGTTCTGCTTCTTTTGCGTATCGTTCTAAGAGATATAACAAATATATTATGCCAAATACTATCCTTTGGAGGTTCAAAATTAGGCAGAGGAAATGCAAGTTTGACTAATTGTGATAAATAACCTTCTGGGTCTTGATAAGGGGAACCTGTAAAGGAGCGTTGATCTATATACGCTGGAGAGTTAAGTCCAAAGAGCTTGGAGTTCTTTAAGAAGTTAGAAAAGAACGATTTCTTCTCAGTAGTTTGTGATCTTCTATCTATACTCTCTAGAGCGTTCATATTAGATAAATAATACTGTTTCCAAGAACTAAGACCAAGAGAATCAGGTAGGTTAGCATCATCAATATCGTTCAAATTCTTAGCAGATATGTACTCTCCTAATTCCTTCTGCCTCTCATTTAAAGACTTTGCTTTCCATCTAATAATAGCATCGTACCTAGCAGCATCTGCATATTGTGCTTGAGAATCAGGAGCAGGCCATTTATGTCCATCTTTCGGCCACAAAGGTTTACGTCTAAGGGCGTCTTTATCCTTCGATTTTTTCAATGTTTCAGTTGATTTAAGACCTTGTGAAGCTTCTGATTCCTTTATACCTTTCTCTATTACAGCATATATATCTCTTAAAGACAATTCTGGTACCCAATTAAGAACTTCTGGATCCTTTTCATCGTCGTTCGAGGACGAGTAATGTCTTCTGAATTGAGGGACACAGTACAGTGAATTCCACGACCGCAGAGAATTAATTCTATAAGTATGTGCGCTATTACTGATATTATATGAACTCCAACTACTTAAATCATGTCGTGATGAAATAGATATCCACTGCGATCGTGTAAGTACATTATCCCTCCAGAACGAAAGTGATCTCCTTGAACGCAACAATTCTATGACTCTTCAGTTACGCCTCTCCAGTCTTAATATCTGGTCAATACACTAGCAAACCGCTGTACACTCGAGGAATATAAAAGCACTGTATACTTCAGTTGCTTTGTAGCAGCAAGAATATTGAATATAAAAAATATTGCATGTCAACCCTATATATAAATAAAGTAAAATTATATAATGTGTGCGTATAGGGTTAATATTTTTCTAGTATGTGTTACCGGGTAATGTTGAACAAAAAAAATCTATCCGCCGAGGACGAAGATACCTTCAGCTCACCTATACAAGCAACATGGAGCCTGTACATATTTTGACTCGTGTTAGTCGTCTGCTTGAAGCTGGACATTTAAGGTATACTCCTCTCTGGTTACGTGGAGTGTCGTTAAATCCACCTTCACAGCAAAGTCTTCTTAAGACACCACATGTGAAGGCCTCTCAAGGAATTTCGAAATCAGTAAGAGAAAGATTAACACAAAAGGTAAAACAAAAGCCTAAGAAAGGTAAAGAGATTTATAAACCACCAGTTATTGAGTACCCTGAAGATCAATTACGTGCACAGTTTTATACGGAACATCCATGGGAGCTTGCGAGACCTAAATATTTATCAGAGATTGATGGAAATGATCATGCATTGACGAATTGGAGTAAAATAAGACAACTTAGTTATCCATTATGTGGTGAATCAGTTATTCAAAGATCTTTATGGTTAGAAAAGAATGAGAAAATGACATTGGATAATGCTTACGTAAAGGCAAGACAAGAGTTTTATCATGCACGAATGGAAGATGAAGCAGCTAAACAAGTTGCTATTGAAGAGTCTACATTTTTCGGTGTTTCATTTAATTCTGATGCTATAGAGACAGGACTTGAACGCGAACAAAATGCTATTCAGTATTGGAAGACTGAAGCTCCTCAGATAACTCCTAGCAGAGCAAACCAAATGCGTCGTCGTATTGTAAGATAACAAGATACAACATAAGATATATATGACGTAGCGCATAATACATAAGACGTAGTATTTAACACATAAGACGTAGTATATAACACATAAGCAACCATTCACTTGCGATCAAATCTCCATAATCTTACACCATCTCTGTGGTACGCTTCATACTCTGGGAAATCAGACAACTCTGTAAGTATAAACTTCCTTCTTGCAAGTTTAAAAAATCCAGCATCTGCTCTTCTTCGCTTTTTATATGACATAAGCATTAGACAACTAGGAGCAAGTTCTGTTAGATCTTCTAGAGTCTTTTCTAGTAACGGAAAAGCAGGCTCAAAATATACACAATCAGCAGCAAGAACAATCGAAGGAGGTCTGGCTATTAATTCTTCTGGTAATGGTTCACCCCAATTCAATACTTTTGCTTTAACATTATCATTCAAATCATTCAAATCTATATTCTTTTGCATTAAATCTACAAGCTGTATTTGATCCGTGAGCCAAACATCAGCGAAGGAAAGAGCTCCAAGAGCCAAACCAGCAAGACCAGTTCCAGCCCCTAATTCTAATACTAATGGTTTTGTATTTTCATTGTTTACACATATCCCTTTTAGGTAATCTTGATTTCTTGAGATATATTTAACTAATATTTCACCTGCAGGCCAGATCTTACCACCACAACCTGAAGCTCCACCATCAGTTGCAATCTTTAATTGTAGTGTTGATCCTGTTGGTGTTTGAAGACCTACCTTTGTAATACCAGCTTTTGATTCAACAGGTTCAGGAGCTAACCCACTTTCTATAAAGGAGCTGAACTCAGATAAAGCATCCATGGGTGTGGTGAAGGGTGAAAATTTGTAGATCATTGTTTTTTACGATATATTCGATACTTTACCATACATGACAAATTTACTTTAAGAAGTTGTAATATTGCATAACCATTATAATAAAAACATACCAGTGATAGCCAAAATCCCAGCTAATTGCATGAAGATATCTTCCAATTTAGAAAGATAAGCAGGTACTACACCTGATTTAGAATTTTGAATAGTAATTGTAAGTTCTGCAACATAGCTAGAACTTACTGAAGATGAAGTTGGAACAGATAAATTCTGTGTTGAAGTTGGAATCGCAATAACAGATGAAGGTACATTTAATAAACCAATACCTCCTACTTCAGCATGAGATTCAAAGCCAAGACGTTCATTCTCCATATCGAATACAGTGAATACACTTCTCAAGAAAACAGCTCCTAAAATCCAAGGTACATCTTCATCTACATCAGGGTCACCTCTTATTAAAGAATAACACATACCAGTTAATTCTGGAATATGATCGCCTACCCAGTCAGTGGAATAAAGAGTATATTTAGCATCACCAATTCCTATACTGATTTGATCAGTTGTAGAACAAGGCACAGCAAATAGAGAAGATGATATTTCAGTAGCACCAGAGAGAGCAGAATGAAGTAAAAATGCATCATAATAAGGCATACTTATTAAAGAGTAGCCGGAGTCAACAATTGCTACAAAGTTATCAAAACCTACAGCTACATTATTGACATATACAGCAGCGACAACAAAAGACCAATCTGTGCTATCAGATAAAGTAGCAGTCCATTGAACATTAGGATAAGTATCATTGTCGTACCCACCTAAGGTTAAATAGCCATCTGCATGATCAGATAATCCAGTCCTAATATCCATAGCGAAAATAGGAGCTGATATTTGGTTAGAGGCTTCAAGCTGCTTTAATAAGCTTAGTTTTGAGTTAGAATAAGCTAAACCAAGGCCTAGAATACCATCAAAAGTACTATTCTCAACACTCTGAAGTGTAATAGTATCAGCTAAGCCAAAAGTAATTGTTGTATTTAAGGAAGCTATTGATATTGAATCAGTTGCAAAATCGCCAGTTATTGTGCCAGCAGAATAAGTCCATGTAAAATTCTTGCCTACAGTTAAAGTACTTGAATTACTATAACCATACCTTGTATTATTTAAACATATTTCTTGAACACAAGTTTCACTGTACAAAATCAAATTAGCTGAACCAGTATCAGTAACAACAGTAAGATCAGCACCTTCTGATCCCATATAAATAGTTGTTGAATAACCCCAATTATCATCTGCTATTGATAAGAGAGCAGTACTAGAATTTGGAGCTTGAGGAGCTCTTGGTGTTAATGAAACAGGTAATTTAATAACATTTGCGCCATTTACATATGGCTGTTGTGCTTTTGTTGGAGCTACTGATGCTTTCAGTCTTGCAGATATAACATGTGAAAATACTAACAATAATGGTATAACATGCATGATGGATAATTATATGAACCTCTGATCTATTGTTTGTATGCGAGTTCTAAACAAAGAAATTGTTCTTTATCGATCGAAACACTACAAGAGTAACGAAAAGAGACAATACGCAGATAAACGAATGGAAGAAGAGAGAACAGGTAGAAGAAGTAAAAATGAAAGAAGTAAAAAAAACAAGCAAAGAAAAGAGAGCAACACAAAAGATAATAAACCTGCACAAAAAAATTAAATAAAAATCTTATAAGTAAAGTGAACGAAATAAAAAAAAAAGCCCCCAAAATGGACGAAAAAGTGAACGATATAAAAATACCTGTTTAATTGTGAGCGTTCATACTAAATTTGGGTCGATATATACGAAATGAGATCTAAAAGTTGCACCCAAAATAAACAACATTATGTCATAGGCTTATATACCACTTACAAATATATGAAAAACTCTTCCGGTAAAAAAAACTCCCCCGAAATGGCAATTAAAAGAGGAAGATGAGTATTGGTAATAAAACTCATAAATGATCTACTGTATAGTAGCTTTCACATCATCGTATACATCGAATCTTCTTTGTATGGTAACAGGAATACCAGCTCTTGCTTGATCAATTACTTCAGGATCAAGTTCTGCATATACAATTGCTTCCTTTTCATCAGCTTCTTGAAGAATTATACCATTAGGATCAGAAACTAAAGAATGACCCCATGCATGATACCCAGCTGAAAGATCTCTTGCGGGACCGCACATCAATACATAAGTTTGATTATCGACTGCTCTAGATCTTCCTAAAAGTGACCAATGTAAAGGTCCTGTTGTCAGATTAAATGCACCTGGATAAATCAATGCAAATGCATTCTTTTTACGTGCTGCTGCCATAGCTAATTCCGGAAATCTAATATCATAACATATACCAATTCCAATATTACCATAACCTTCTAATTCAGCAACTGTTGCATGAACACCAGGTGATAATACTTCAGATTCTTGAAATTTAATCTTTCCAGGTACATTGATATCAAATAAATGAACTTTTCTATGAATCGCTAATAAATCACCTTTTGGTGAAAAAGTCATACTTGTATTAAATAATTTACCATCTTCTGCACGTTCAGGAATTGATCCACCAACTAAGAAAATGTTGGCTTTTTCTGCTATATCCTTTAAAAATTTACCTGTACTTCCATCTGGAACAGTTTCTGCATATTCAGGAAATGCTGCAACTGAATATGGACTGTTAAAGCATTCAGGTAGAACTACAATCTTTGCACCAGCTTTTGATGCTTCAAGGATATGTTTTTCTGCACATTGTAAATTTGCTGCTTTGTTTGCTGTAGCTGCAAATTGAATCAATGCTACTTTTACTTTTTGTAATAAAGGTCCTGCCATTGTTTTTCGAGATGTTATGTCGAAGAAATAGTCCCCACCCCCACGCACCTACACACATCCCCATCCCCACACACGTACATCCATCCCCACATCCCCACATAGACACCTACACAAGTATCCATATACAATATCTACATACAATAAACAGTGAATGACATAATATAAACCTATTCAACCCTGTGACTTACTGATAGAACACCTTCCTATCAATTTATTAAAAGATTCCTCAATTATAGACTTCAACTTTTGAAATGAAACAACCATACATGTCTTCTCATCTCTTGAAACTAACATCACATTCTCTTGAATACCAACATCTAAATAATTCAAAGATCTCGTAATATGTCCAAGATCAACAACTGATGACCCATTCTCATCCACTTGTTGAAATAAATAATCTAAGAATAATATCGCTAATCTACTACCATTCGCCATAACCGCATCCGTTTCATCATTATCATGTCTATCTGCAACAAAGTTCAATTTGCATAATAGCCTTACAAACCTTCCATTCTCATGCTCCCTTAATAATCCTTGCTCCATTCTATCATACTCTTTCGTTTGAAAATCAAGCACATCAAGTATACGTTCTCCACACAGTGCTGTAATTCTATTCATCTTAGGTTCCTTCTCGTAAAGTGATTCCAGCACTAAACTAAGACTCTCACTATACATAGATTTACAAATGCTTCTAGCTTGTTCACGATCTTCTTCTGATTTAGGAAACTTTCCTAACATAAACGTAGAAACAAGATCTCCAACTGCATTAAAATCACTATACATAGCTTCTTCCCGTAAATGAATAGGTAATGGATGTAATACATCTAATATACCTAATCCTGATATTCTAATTCGATATTGATCAATTACATCAATACATTCAGGAGATATACAACGACATGCAATACCTTTCTTATGTACTGATCGCAATGCCGATAACAATTGACTAATATAACACCATATCTTTTTTTCTTCATGTTCACGTCGTTTACCACTCGTCAAATTTAATTCAGGAAGTGTCCAAAAAGATTCAGATAATGGATGAAAATCATAAACAAATATAACTGAATGATCTCCAAAGGCTTGTGTAGTAAATGCTTCATATGGTGTAACAACTGAAACTCCATTAATATGTGTCCATCTTTGAAAATTCTTTAATGGTTGTGTCTCACTTAATGTGCAATTCTGTAATCTTAAAAGCAAGTATGGTTTTCCATTAACTGCTGATGTAGCCCTGTATTTAGATATATAGTATCCAAATAACGATTTCTGCGTCTGACAGCTACTAATACCATATAGTGAATGATATTGTGATACATATGCAGGCTGAGTACCTGATTGATCTGTTTGAATTGTTGCTTCTGATTTAGAAAGTAATCGTAACTGTAATTCAGGGTCAAGAAAGAAGTCTTCTGGTTCTCTTATATTTGGTGGTAATGGTACTTTAAATGGTGCCCGTGGCATATAGAAATGATACTGTAATGGCTCTAATGAAGGTCCACCTGATTGATAATACATGTCTGAATATGGCTGTGTATACATTCCCATACCACTTGGATCTCCACCTAAATCCAATGTAGAGAATTGATTAACCATTGACTCTGGACTATGGTACATATTAGATGGAACAAACAAACCGGAAGATCCACCAGCATTTCTTTTAGAATGTGATCCCATCCCGTCTAAAGATCCTGTATTCATTATCTACACACTATGTGCCCTTTTCAATCACTTCTTCCTTGAATCACTATTTGCCGTTAAATCACTATAATTTTAACCTCTAAATGACTGAAATTCTTCCGCTATTTGTACTTAAAACAATTCCTACTAAAATCCACTATTTTACTCCGTTTATATACAACTAAAAATAATGAATATGCCTGAAAAGCAATAAACAATCAGAATGGCAATCATCAACACTTTATCTTAATACCGGGTAAATTTATTAATTCAACTCACTCATACAAATTCATCAACACAATAATTATCTTCTTCATTCACATCATCTACTAATCAGCATCCTTGATTTAAAAAAAAGGGTTTGTAAACGTTATGACACGTTTACATTCAACAAGCCGTATGGCTCTGCCTGCTGCTGCTGACCCTTCATTGGCTTCATGGTCACCTTCTTCTAATATCTTACTCTTCGCTCTTTCACGTGCTGTACTTGTTGCTTATAGAATTGACAGCTATCGTGTTTGGACATTGGCTGTACGTGGAAGACCAATGGTAACTTCCTTTGCTTGGAGTCCTCATGGTCATGTTGTGGCTGTCTCTTATACTGACGACAAAGTTCGTATATGTGATTCAAATACTGGTAAAGTCACAAGAATTCTACAACTTCCACAAGGCTCAATTCCAGATCAACCTTCATCAATGAGTTGGTTCAGCCTTCCATTACAATTGAATTCAACTGAATCTGCTATGCGTAATATGTTAGATCTTAACGTTGAAGCAAACTTACCTCGATTGTCTTCTCTTCCTTCTGCTTCAACTCCAGACAGTCCCTTCACTTCTCAGCAACTACTTGATTCTCTCTTCAGACCTCTCTCACATGTATCTTCTCAAACAAATGCTAGTAATGTAACATCTTCAACTGATCTGGATATGATAATGTACTCCACTAATGTAGACGGCTCACTACATTTAACTCTAGCTATTTATGGATTGTTTGCTATTCCTAATGTAACAGTTCCTTTAAATCATATACCCTTGCATCATTTTTCATCTACGTCAGAGAAAGTTCATTATATTGTATCTCGATCAGGTACTCAATTGCACTTGATTCCTGTCTACTTCAGATTTGTATCGAGATTTGGTGACTATCTTTGCAAAATATCCAGCACTTCTACTAAACTTCAAACTCTAATAGATTATTTTCAAGAGATAGATATACTACTTAAAGAGGAATCAAAGACATTGCTGGGATCTTTAGATTCATTGTTTTTATCATTTACTGGTGAAGATATGTGTAAGGATCTTCTTTCTACACTTCTTTGTGGAACACCCTCTACGGAATGTTTAAATTGGCTTAAAAATGATCTAAATGACAAGGGAGTTAAAAAATGGAAAAAATCAGTTAATGGAGCTGCTGAAAATGCTATAAAATTGTTAGCTGAAATGTTGATCCCTGGTTGTGATCATGCTCTTGTTGTTCTACAAGATCTGTATGGACTTGCCTCTTGGACAGAACGTGGACGACCATTGGCTTTGTCTGTGTCTGCGATTGAAGACGCAATTAACGTATTTAAGGAAATATCTATATCTGCTCACAAGCTTGCAACCATTATCAAAATAGAGAATGGTGAATTTGACATATTCATTAAATGGCTTGCAGATTATTTAGATTTTGAAATTAAAGATACTCCTTACCCTATAATTGATGAACATTTAGAGAAAGTGGAAAGGTATATACAGAAATCTATTGAAACTCCATTAGTTACTAAATTAGACGAAAATACTGATTTTGGAGCATTATTTCAAAGGCTTAAAGAATCATGTGATTCTTTGTTTGTAGGTACAGTTGCTTCTATTAGAGATCAAGTTGATGTTGGAGAACCAATACCATTACCTTTAGAAATTGGATCAGAAACTATTGATTTCAATACTATTAAAGATATTAATTCAGGATTAATCTACAACTATATTCTTTGCGGAGAAAAGAATGAAGCTAAAATAGTTAGATTTCGTTTACTTGGAGATCCTCCAAGTATTGAAATGGCATCTGAAATAGAATTACAAGGTGGTATAATTGACTTCGAGGAAGAAATTGAGAAGTTGAAACTAACGTCTGACAAAGTTGTATGTAGTATTTTAAAGACTTCTGATGAATCATATAAACTTGTGTTTACAGATTTCCAAGCCATTGAATTTGGAGATCCAGAAGTTAATTGTATAACTAAGGCAAAGATTATATCAAGTTTTGATCTCACAGACAAGTCAGCACCTACAGCAATTGATGGTCATCAAAAGGGAAGTGTGACAACAGCTATGACATTATCTGATGATCAAAAGCATTTTCAAGTTTACGAGGTTGAATAGGTATGCAAGTTTGGTCTACCACCAAAGGTACATCCGTAGCGTGTACTTAATTGTACACATAACATATGTACGCATAGCATTTGTATGTAATAAAATGGGGTACCGATTTTTACGACATCGATGCCTTATTGAATATATAATACATGTGAAAAATAAAAAACATTACCAAAACTTCATTTCTACTCAGTAACAGCAAATGGATTCTCAATTACTTCAGATCCATCTACAGGCGTTATTAAAAGCAATAAAGGACCTCTAGCTATAAGCTGAGGAAACTTCCTCTTCTTTCCTTCATATTCTTCTTCAACATCTTCTAATACAAGATTCATCAATCGATCATAACCTTTTAAAGTTCCTACGATTTGTCTGCCTCCTGTAAACTTCACAGTTATCTGTTTTTCGAGGTATTTCGATAAATCAACAATAGGCTCTCTCTCCTTTCTAACAGGCTTGTCTTGCTGTTGTTTATCAGTGTCAGCCATGGTCTTTATATTGTGACAATTCATTTGTGGTGATCGAAAGAAAAAGTATGATAGATGTAATGTTATGTAAATATACCCTAATAGGGTTATAAAAGTTAATTAGAATAAACTTTTTTTTGACAGCTGGAATTTATGGACTACTTAATGCTCTATAATATCCCCTATAATTTTAACAATATTTTATATTTTCAAATCAAAATAACTGCAAATAATGGAAATCTTGATAAATAAAAAGATTATCAAATTTCTACGTTATATTTGGTATAAGAGTTATCCGTTAAAGAGGTAATAAAAATCGTTCTGGAATAAGGGGGGAATTTAAGTTCTGCTAAATTAAACTTAAATTAAAATAATGAATTCTTTCAATCTTGCAAATTGTACAAATTTTGACCATTTAAAGTAAAATAAATTGTATATTCTTAATATTATGCATTTATATTATTATAATTTAATAAAATATTGTTGTTTTGTTAAGTTTTCAAGATTTTAAATGACTGTATAAGTGATTAAGGGATGCGATAACCTCATTCTAAAGTAAACTCTAAATCAAGAATTTACAAATTTAGAGTTTTGTATAAAATGTTCGAGGGAACATTTTTATGTTCAAATTTGCTACATTTTTACAGTAGTAATTGTTTAATGACAACTATGAAACCGTAAGAGCGCTAAAAAGCGTTCGGATTGTACTCTCGCTATTGTGCTTAAGTTATGTTGAAGTTACGCCTAAGTTGTGTTGAAGTTACGCTTAAGTTGTGTTGAAGTTACGCTTAAGTTGAGTGGTCTCAGGTGAATTTAGATGTATGAGGTACGTGAACGTAGAGTACAATGTCGATTATGAAAGGGTAGGTCATCAAGAAGATTAGAT
Organism: Tortispora sangerardonensis; assembly: GCA_030566855.1. Taxonomy (NCBI): domain Eukaryota; kingdom Fungi; phylum Ascomycota; class Trigonopsidomycetes; order Trigonopsidales; family Trigonopsidaceae; genus Tortispora; species Tortispora sangerardonensis. The sequence continues at coordinate 164,485 of JAKUBJ010000012.1, read as the reverse complement.
ACTTGCTTATATCAAGGTATTGAGTCAGTGAAAGACGTAGTTAGAGTAGGAAGTAATGCGGACATTACATACACTATGACGCTCCTCTACTACTACCACCACTTAAGACTACATCTCTAGCATCATACTATCATCCATCCAGCTCAAGGTAGTCATTTTCACTCCCTACAAGTAAATACTTAATGCATTACACCTACCTAGATACATGCCATACTTATAGGTATATCTCACCCAATACATTACAATTACATTCAAAATTTGTCACCCAGACTCTACCAAAGTAACGAAACTCAACAATACTATTAATAAACAAATTTACTTATTATAACACATTTTAGGCATTTCTTATTACACTGTAATGAGCATGAAGAAGGTTGTGAAATTCAGTGTTAGCCGGGTAATAAACATAATCAAAACTCTTTTTAAGCAATTTGTTTACACTCAGATTTTCGTATAAACGATTTGGTGAGTTTTTATTCATTTTTTCAATAAAAAATTGAAAACCTTTAAATTTTGTTTTCTATTTTGCCTTTAAAACGAGAAAATTGACGATTTGGACTCATTGAGTAACTGAAAAATTTGAAATCTTTTCTGACGCACACAACACACTCCTTCTATTTTGTGATGGATTTGCCTTCTATATTGAAAAGTGCTATCAGCAGTCCTGATCCTCAAGTTCGTGGACAGGCTGAAGCAAGTATTAATGAGCTTATAAATAACGATTTCTCTCGTTTTATACAGGAAATTGGTGAAGTAATTAAAGATGAAAATCAACCTGTCGATGTACGCATGTTATCATGTATTGTTCTTAAGAACCAGCTTCTTGGTAAGACAATGCAAACAAAAGTTAGCAATATGCAACGTTGGTGTTCGATCGATCCACAGATAAAATCTCAAATTCGAATTCATGCTCTTCATTTGTTACAAAGTCCACAACAACTCGTAGCAAATAGTGCTGCTCAACTTATCGCTGCTATGGCTGATTTTGATCTTCCCATGAACGAATGGCCCACTTTAATGAATACTTTAGTTGAAAACACTAAACCTAATCAACCTGAAAATGTTAAACGTGCTTCTCTTACAGCCATTGGTTATATTTGTGAAACTGCTGATTCTTCTAATTCAGGTGTCGTAGCTCAGTCAGGTGGTATTCTTACTGCAATTGTTCAAGGCGCTCAATCTTCAGAACCAAGTATACCTGTTCGTGTTGCCGCTATTAACGCTCTTGTAGATTCATTGGAGTTCATTAGAGACAACTTCGAGAAGGAACAAGAACGTAATTTTATAATGCAAGTAGTTTGCGAAGCTTCTCAAGTTCCTGATACAACTCTTCAAACTGCCGTATTCGCTGCGTTATCTAAGATTATGAACCAGTTTTATCCTTACATGAATTTTTATATGGAACGTGCTTTGTTAGGATTAACTATTAATGGTATTCAATCTTCTGATGATGGTGTTGCTGCAATGGCTGTAGAATTCTGGTCAACTGTATGTGAAGAAGAACTCGATATCGCAGCTGCAAATGCCGATCTTGGTGATGTAGATTCTGCTATAGCTTCTTATCATTTTGCAAATGCCGCTTTACCTAGTGTTCTTCCTCCTCTTCTTGCTCTACTCGTACGTCAAGATGAAGATGCTGATGATGAAGACTGGACTGTATCTATGGCTGCTGGTGCTTGTCTTCAACTTTTTGCTCAAGCAACTGGCTCTGATATTGTTACACCCGTGCTTCAGTTTGTTGAACAAAATATTAATGCTTCTAATTGGCAAGGTCGTGAAGCTGCCGTAATGGCATTTGGTTCAATATTTGAAGGTCCTAACCCAGACTCTTTGACCCCATTGATTAAACAGGCTTTACCCTCTATACTTACTTTAATGAATGACCCAGTTTTGCAAGTTAAGGATACTGTTGCTTGGTGTTTAGGCCGTATGGCAGACTTTGCTATTGAAGGAATAGATGATGAAGTGCATTTTCCTGCAATCATGTCAGCTCTTCTTGCTGGTTTCCGTGACCATCCTAAGGTTTCTACAAACTGTTGTTGGACTCTCATCAATATCACTGAGCAAATTGCAATGGATGGTCCTCATTTGCCTACAAACCCTCTTTCTAAATTTTACCTCGACCTAGTTCCAGCATTGCTTCTAACTTCTGATAGACCCACAAATGAAGCTTCATCTAGAACTTCCGCTTATGAGGCTCTTTCATCTTTAGTATTCTATGCCTCTGAAGATGTTATCTCTATTATTGAGCAGCTTTCTGGCACAGTTGCTGAGCGTTTGAATGCTACTATTCAAATGCAAAAGGAAATAGTTAACATTGATGACAGAAATAATTTGGAAGAACTTCAGACAAGTCTTATTACTTTATTAACAAATATTATAAGACGTATGGCTAACCGTGTGGCTAATGCAGCAGATGGAATCATGACACTTCTACTCACTATGCGTCAGAATTCTCTTCAAAATTCATCCGTTGAAGAAGATATTTTGATTGCAATTGGTGCTGTAGCAACTGCTATTGAATCTAATTTTTCTAAGTACATGCAAGCATTTGTTCCATTTTTAACATCAGCATTGGAGACTACTTCAGAATTTGAACTCTGCAATACTAGCATTGGTCTAATATCCGATATCTGTCAGGCAATTGGACCAGATTTTGTTCCATACGCACCACATTTTATGCCAATTTTGTTTAAAATTTTAACTGGATGTCCACAACGTGATCTTAGACCAACAGTATTGTCAACATTTGGTGATATTGCTGCTTCATTGGGTGTACAGTTTCAACCATACTTGGCTGATGTTTGTGCTTTATTGACAAATGCTGCGCAAGTTGAGTCTGTTCCTGGTGATGTAGAGTTACAAGAATATGTTTTATCCTTGAGAACTGCTACGTTGGATGCATATGTAGGTATTGCATCTGGATTACAGTCTGAGCCTGAGTTATTGAAGGCAGATGTTCAAAACATATTTTTCTTTCTTGAACAGATATACAATGATCGTAGCATGATGCGTTCTGAGAACATTGTTAGATCTAGTGTAGGTCTTATTGGTGATATTGGATCCATGTACCCTAACAAGGATTTCAGTGGGTTCTATACATTGGCTTGGGTGACTGATTTTATAAAGCGAGCCAGGCAGAATCCTGATTATTCTTCTTCAACTTACGAAACTGCGAAATGGGCAAGAGAGCAACAGAAGCGCCAAGTTAGCAACTAGTTATGTATACCCGGGAAACACTAGACGTTGTTTTTCTTTTTACGTCTTTATGCAAAGATAACGTCGAAATTTACATCTAAGTTCAAGAGCTTTATGAGTAGAACTTGACTTAGAGATTGTAGAATTCATTACACGAAACTCACAATTCAATCGAGTAAAGTATGCAAAAACTATAGAAACGATAATCTCGAATAGAACAAAAAGTATATCTAAATGTAGATTTAATGAACGGTATCATTCTTCATCTATGAGCTCTGCAAAAAGCATACCGCTTTGCCATATAACAGGAATATCCTTTATTAGCACATTGTTCTCAAAAGGAAATTCTTCACGGGGCATAGCAGTGACCAGCACAAAAGAGTAATGATGTACGTATCCAGGTACCTCATCTTCTTTGCGTTGTGAAGGGTTTAGAAAAAAGTTTTCCAATTCCGTAATCTCTGCATAGCATTCAACAAAATTGTAGAGGTCTTGAATAGTTGTTTTGTCATTAAACCGCCTAATAACACGAGATCCGCTGAGTAAACGTATAGCCAATCTTGCTGAATTTTCATCACCTGGTTCAGGCATAGGTTGAAAATTTGAAGCGATATAATACCTCCATTTATCTTGTTTTGCCTTTAAATCAGCAGCTATACGTTCTTGTTCAGCTTGTGCTTCTTCTTGTTGACGTTGTCTTTGTCGTTCTTGTTCTAACCGTTCCATACGTTCTCTATCAGCAGCTAAAGAACGTTCATACGCAGTATTTTGTTCCATTACTAATCTCCTAGCAGCTTCACGTTCTCTTTGAGAAGTTTCTTGTTGTACTTCTATATTCCTTATATTTTCAAGAATCCTAGAATGTTTTGTCATATGTAATTCAAGGAATGCTACAACTTCTTCCTTTGATTTATTTCCAGAAAGTCTTCCAAGAACATGCATTGACAAAAGACCAGAACTGTTTTTGGTTTCACCAATTAATGCTATAAAGGGAAACTGAGCACAATTAAGTTCAACTGCAATCTGGTATGCTTCTGATTTCGATGTAGATCCACCCCAAACTATTATGTCATGTCTTTTAACGTAATCTAATACAAGTTCAGATGATAAGACTTTACGGTTAAAATCTAAGGTGTCATCATGTTCATCACTTTGAATGATCACTAAGAGACATTTCTTTGAATCTTTGGCTTCTTGTAATGCAGACATGTATGAATCATTATGAAATGGTAATACATCAGCAGAGTTCTTTGAGAATTTCTCTATAAACTCAATAGCTGAATCCTTACGATCATCAACAGCATTCACACTGTCTGAAGTCAGTCTACTAAGCCAATTAGACACAGATGGAAGAAAGAACAAAAGACTGCCAATAACTTTAAATACAATACTAAACGGCCTTAATATAATTCCAAAAACAGTACCTATAAATGTAGTCCTGGTTATACTTCGATCAGATATGATTGGGGCACTTCTTATATCACTTATCGATACCTGTCTCGGTGATCTTGAACTTCTTCCGGGATATGTATGTGTGGGAACCGGCACAACAGGTGGAGCACGTGAACCAACACTTTCACCATTTTCATAATAATTAACAATTGCTACTTCCAAGTTAAAGTCATATCTACTTAAGAATTGAACCAATTGTTCTCGATCTCCTTCATAGTTCGTTATGGCTATAAATTGATCAAGACATTCATCATGTGATTCAGGCATTATATTTGTTAAATTGAGACTCTTAAACCTTATAAATTTATCTATCTAGAGCAATTGTCTATCCAAAGATTCAGCTATAGATATGTGACAGGTAAATGGTAAGTGGTTCGGGAGTTTTCAAAAGTTACCCTGTTAACGTAAGCATGAACTACAAGAAATATACAAGGAATGTTACAGTTTTAAATTGATTCAATAGTATACATTCAGTGAGTCTGTCGACTCACTGAATGGTGACATTTAGTAAGCACAATGAAGACGCATCTCAGTAAGCCTCTTTTCAATATCAAGAACAGAGTAGTTTATCTCATCAGCAATAGTCTTCTTTGATTCATCTGAAAGAATAAAAAACTGTTCACATAGATCACCATCAATTACATTCTTAACTGGAACATAATAACTCCTATAAGCTAAATGGTCTCTTCCAACTATAGAAGGAAAAACAGACCTCATTTGACTCTCTAGTTGCTGATAGAACCTTGTATCAAGGTTAGTCAATGTAGGTATTAAAACACCAATTGTACCTTGAAGACCACCCCAAAGAAGTACTTCTCTAGCACCAAATTGTAGAGAAGTTTTTTTAACAAATGTAGGTATATCTTGTGTATAGAAATGACATAAACATTCATTTCTATATGGAGCACCTTGAAGAAGAGGAGGTTTACTTCGAATGATTTGTGCAAGTTCAGGTTTAGATAAAACTTCAACTACTTCAGTTGGTGGACGTAGAACCCATAAATTACCAAATTTATCACCTCCAGCAACTGTTATGTCATCTACCATACTTATTGTAGTACAATGACGTGGTAAAAAATCATCACTAACTCTAATAAAGATATTGTCATCTTTATCATAAACTACTAAAGTGACAGATTGTGAAAGATCACCGACCATTATTCTAAGTCCATCACATGCTATTGTAGAAACACCAGAAAACCCAAAAAGTTCAATTTCACCTTTTCTTAGTAATTGTTTCTTACCAATATCATATAGTCTTAAACAGTTATCAATTCCAACTAATAAACGTCCATCAAATTCTGTTAAGGCAAGAGGCAATGAATCAACTTCAGTTCTATGCAAAAACTCTAATTTAGATTGGTTAATTTTGTAAACATCAAGAAATGAAACCTTTGACTTTTGTTTGTTCGTAGCACTTACAACCAAATAAACTTCTCCACGACTCTGAAATTTAACTAAAGTAAGGTTAAGACAACTTTCAGATCCTGGTTTTAATAATTCATGAACTTGTTCTTGAGTGTTTAAATCTATCACTCGAATATTGTATCCTTTTCCATCCGTAGATATTAAGTATCCATAAGTGTTTGAATTGTCAAAGACAATTCTTCTTGGAGTTGAAGACATTGGAATCTTAGATACTAAAACATTTTGATCAAGATTTTCAATACTAAAAATACATAATTCTTCACCAACAACACCAACTTGACTCTTTGGACATGGTTCACCTGAGAAAGAAGAAGTATGTATAAAAGAATCATATGAGATAGGATCAATATGAAATCTATTTTGTGAAATATATCCTAACCAAGTTCTTGAAGTTAGAATCATAATTCCAGTTTGTTCAGCAACATCAACAGCAATAAGATCAACAGGTTTAAATCCAACAGCTTTAGATACAGTATTTGATAAATCACCAGTAAACTCATCTAATACAGCACGTAAATATAAACCACTATTTAATCCTAAATGTAAATAAAGTGTTTCCTTTTCAACAGTTTCATTATCAGCCATAGATTTTCCAATTTTAGAAATTAGTAATGAATTAGCAGGAGAACTAAGTGCTTGAATTGTTAATACTTCAAATATATTATCATTTAATAATGATATTATTTGAACTGTTGAATCTTCACAAGCAACAGCAGCAAGTTTTGCAGGACCAAATATAATTTCAGAAATAGCTAAAGCAGTTATTTTAGAATCAAAAGATATAGATTGAGGTGTATTAGAAAATCTTCCATTTATATCAAGTTCAAAGTACATTATATCACCAGAAGTTAAAGCTATTATTAATTGTTGAGAATTTGCTGATACTTTTGTAATATAAACTCCATTTGGAGTCTTCCAATCAAAAGTATCTTTACCAATGATATGTCTAAACCCAGTAGGATGAACTTGAATAAAACCTGAACGTCCAATTTGTTGTATTAACAAAGTAGAAGTTGTTGAAATAATAGAAGAGTCTTTTATTTCTTCAACAGTTTCACCAACTTCAAGTACTAAAGTTGCATCAGCAAAAGTAATAATAATATACTTATCAAATTCATCATTTTGATTAATCTTTGTAGCCCATAAAGAAATTGGTCTTCCTGGCATCTGTGTTCTTACAATTTCAGATACATTAACTGAATTAGAAGTCATTGAAAGAGAAGAGTTAATTGAAGTACCTGAACAACCATACAAAATAGGAGATTTTGTTTCAGTACCAGAGAGTATATTACAAGAGATAAGAGGACTTATAGTATCAATTTGAGCAACGATTTCTAAATATCCAGGATCTTCATTATCAAATATAGGTGGTTTCTGAGTTAAAGAAGATATTGAAAAAGTATTATCATCTCCAAGACTTGCAAAAGAGTATAAAGAATAAGAAGAAGAAGCAGCTAAAAAGAGATAACCAGTTTTAAGGATTTTAAAGGATAAAGCTTGAGGTAAAGTTGCAAAGTATGAAAGATGAATATCTTTGACGTCATTTTCAATTATATCAAAAGTAAGTTTAAATAAGTCTCCATTGTTTGATTGAATAAGAGCAAATATAGAATCTTTGATCTTATGGAAAGTACCAGCAATTATATGAGTATCAGAAGACAATTGATCTCTTTGAGGAATAGGTATTTTGATGGAATTTTTAACAACATTACAGTAAATAATTGTCTGTTTTGCACCTACAAGAACACCTGAAGGACCAGATTTACCACCTGGAACAGGTAATAAAAATGAAGAGTCTTTAGGAATAGGTATTGATCTTCTTACAGAGACAGTGTTTAAACCTAGATCAAGTTCATAAAAATTCAATAAACGTAATGCAGCAGCAGATTTAGCAGAATATGTATATTCAATTGTAGCAAAAAGAGGATTGTCATAATCATTATCTATAGCTTCCATTGCAAACACCAAAGATCTGCTTTTAGAGATCTCTAATGGAGAAGATATAGTAACATTTGAATTTTCATCAACATTAAATACATAAACTAATTTGTTCTTTTCTATACTTGCAATCATAGCAGCTCTTCCTTTAGGGTCAGCAGCGAGGTATTGACCAGGTATTGATCTTCTAATACCTGATTTCCCAAATGGTTCATTATATAGAGAAATGAATGTGTTATTACGAATATCATACTCTAAAAGGGATATTGAACCAGAATCTGAAGATAATAGTATTCTATCTTTTGTTGTTCCAGCTATTTTAAAGGTGATTATATTACGTATATTTGCAAAGACATTATAAGAGAGTCTTTCGACAATGTTTGGTTCTGAATCGATAGTGTATAAGGTAAGCCATGAACCACAAGCAGTTATGATATCTTGTTGTTTCTTACCTGTAAATTGACCATGAATAGATGATGTGATTGATTGAGGAGGTTTAAGTGTTAGAGAGTATAGTTCAAGAGACATGCTGGCTATGTCTGTGTATGTGTGTATGTGTGTATGGATATGTACGTAAGTACATACACTATGAGATATACCAGATACATGATATATACGTGACACATACGCGCAACTTACATACTATATAACTACAAGAAATAGTATACACAAAACATAACAATTTACACAAAATATTACATATAATAACTACATAAATATTGGTTTCACCGGCCCTCCGAGAATTCATAAATAGAACTCTATCAGATGGGCACTCAGACAAACCATTTAGTCTCGCCTTGGGAATAGACACTGTCATATTGCTGGTTATAAATGCAAACATGCCAGTAACACGAAATCCAGGCTTCCGCACGATATTATATAAAATAATAAGGATAAGGAAGAAAAATGGATTGATCGAGAAGTGGTATTTATAGAGTAAAAATTTCACTTTTATTCCGGGTAAAAATATAAACTTTTAACTTTAAATTTTAAACTTTTTTCTTTTTTCAGCCGCACTTCTCTTACACTTTTTAATATATCTAACCATTTTGCATTTCTTCCTTTTTTACATACCCCACAAAAAATTATTTATTCAAAAAGTAAGAAGGGATGACATTGACGACGATTTATATTGCACGTCATGGATTTAGGTCAAATTGGGATGCAGACGTTGTTGTTCCACCACCACCGCCTACAGGAATTGACGGTGATCCTTCATTATCGAAACATGGTAGAGAACAAGCAATTGAATTATCAGAATTCGTTAAAAAGCTTGAACCATTACCTGAAGTTATATTAAGTTCACCATTTTATAGATGCATTGAAACAGCAAGACCTACTGCGATTGCAAGGGATTTAGTAATTCTACCAGAGAATGGAGTAGGAGAATGGTATGGTAGAACAAGAAGTACACATCCAATTCCTGCAAAAGCAAAAGTGTTACAAGGGTTCTTTGATGATGTAACTATTGATAATGAGTATAAAGCAGTTGTTGAATCAAGTTCAGAAGGTGAAACATATGAAGAATTACTTTCAAGATGTTCATTAGTTATTGAAGAACTTATAGATAGATTTAAAGATCATTCTGCTATTCTTATATTTACACATGCAGCAACTAAAATAGCATTAGGAAGAGCATTATTGAATGATTCTGAGTATCAAATACGTGCAGGTACTTGTAGTTTAGATAAATTTGTTAAGACTGAATCAGGATGGAGTATTGAATGGAACGGTAATACGTCATTCTTAAGTTCAGGAGAAGAACGTCATTGGGATTTTGAACAAGGAAATTATGATTTCTTAGATAAACCAGGTGGTTTAACTAAATAAATGGTTAACCAGGTAAATAAATGGTTAACCAAGTAAATGATTGTGAAATCATTTGTTTACTGTTTCCTAATATGGGGGTGAAATCGATAGTAGCTAGGGCTATTACAAAGGGTTAATAATATTTTCACTTCACCACTTCCTTTCTTTCCTTTCTATCACCCAATATGTCTGATCCAAATATTGGTTCATTGTCAATTGACGAAGATAATCAAATTATTAAGCATGTACAACTTTATTTTCAAGCAAATAATGACTCAATTCAAGAAAATAGATATAGAGGTGTACCAAAAGTGATCTCTGGTATCAAAGCTATACCTGAACTTAAAAATGTATCAGCTAAAAAGATAAAAGATGCTGTAGATGTAAAGATTTTAGAAGTATTAGGCCCTAAAGATGAAAGAGACCTTGCAAAGCCTAAGAAACAACCTGCTCCTAAAGCTACTAAAGCTTCTGCTAATATTGCTGCTGAACCTGCTAAAGTAAGTTCGATCTTCACAAATGGATTTCTTGGTGCTCTTCATAGACCAGGTGGCAATGCTCAAATATTAGATAAACTACGTGAAGATCATTTAAAGGCAACTGGTGGTATGGTTTATACTCGTTTCCCTCCTGAACCAAATGGGTACCTTCATATTGGTCACGCAAAGGCAATTCTTATTAATTTTGGTTATGCTAAATTCAATAATGGTAAATGCTATTTAAGATTTGATGATACAAACCCTGAAGCTGAAAAAGATGAATTTTTTGAATCAATTAAAGATCTTGTTGCTTGGTTAGGTTTTGAACCATGGAAAATTACTCATTCAAGTGATAACTTTGATAAACTTTATCAATTAGCTGAAGATCTTGTAAATAGAGATAAAGCTTATGTTTGTTCTTGTACACCTGAACAGATTACTTTAAATCGTGGTGGCCCTGATCATAAAGGTCCAAGAGTTCCTTGTCAATGTAGATCAACTCCTGTTGAGGAAAACTTATTGAAATTCAGAGATATGAGAGATGGCAAATATACTAAAGGATCTGTAACTTTAAGAATGAAACAAAATCTTGATGATCCAAATCCACAAATGTGGGATCTTGTTGCTTATCGTATACTTGATGCTCCTCATCATCGTACTGGTGATAAATGGCGTATATATCCTACATATGATTTCACTCATTGTCTTTGCGATAGTTTTGAAAATATCTCTCATTCTTTATGTACTACTGAATTTCAATTATCTAGACAATCTTATGATTGGCTTTGTGATGCTTTAGAAGTATATAAACCTGCTCAACGTGAGTACGGTCGTCTTAATTTAACTGGTACTGTACTATCTAAACGCAAAATTGCTCGTCTTGTAACTAGTGGTACTGTATCTGGATGGGATGATCCTCGTCTTTATACATTAGTTGCAATTAGAAGACGTGGTATTCCACCAGGTGCTATTTTATCCTTTGTTGCTGAATTAGGTGTTACTACTTCTGTTACTTCAATTCAAGAAATTAGATTTGAAGCTTCTGTACGTCGCTATTTAGAAAACTGTGTTCCTCGTTTAAGTATGATTCTTGACCCTGTTCCTTTAATTCTTGACAATCTCCCTGATGATCATTGTGAAGAAATATCTATTCCCTTTAAACCAGGTTCACCTGAAATGGGAGAACATAATCTTGTCTTTACAAAGACTGTTTATATTGACCGTTCAGATTTCAGAGAAGAAGATTCTCCAGATTATTTCCGTTTTGCTCCTGGAAAATCTGTTGGACTTCTTAAAGTTCCATGCAATGTTCGTGTTACTTCATTCAAAAAAGATGATAATGGAAAGGTTATTGAAATTCATGCACATTATGAGAATGACATTCCTTTCAAAAAGCCTAAGACTTATGTTCAATGGATTGGAGAAAGTAAAGCACATGGTTCACCTGTAAAGATTGAAGCTGTTAGAATATTTAGTCCTCTATTCAATCATGAGAACCCTGCAAGCTTAAAGGATCATGAATTTTTAAGTTACGTCAATCCTAAATCTGAAGAAGTTATTAAAACTGCTATTGTTGATACAGGATTTCATTATGTTAGAAAAAATTCACCTTGGAAGAATCCAGGTGATGATTCAATTGGTGCTGGTGGTGAAGAACATGGGAAACCATATGCTGTACGTTTTCAAGCTATGAGAGTTGGTTATTTTGCATTGGATTCAGATAGTGTTGATGATAAGATTATTCTTAATAGGATTGTTTCCTTAAAGGAAACGCCGGCAGCAAAGAGCGCTAAATGAAGTACATATTTCTATAAAGATATGATCACCAAGGAGCAAGTTTTGAGCGGCCGGTGTCAGCGTCTGAGAGAGAGTCATTTAACTGTTTAAGTATAACTTGATAAAGTACCAGCATTATACTACTTTGAACACTTGTCCATACAAGTCTAGGTGTAACACCAGCAAAAAGACCAGTAATACCTTCATGTTTGTAGATAAGTATAAGTCCACGAGTAATTGAACTAGTGTTTAGTTTTGGTAAATTGACAGCACCAGAAACTGAAGTAGGAGTGCTTGTATTTACAGACCGTTTAGTAACGTTATGAGATTTCTGATTAGTGTTCTGAGTTCTATAAGGAGCAGATGAATCAGGTTTAACGGCGTCATGAGGGTTTATTGGTTGATGTTTTTGTGCAGCAGATGCTGGTACGGATTCACCTTCAGGGGTTCTAATTTGTGTTTGTACTCTTGTTTTAACCACATCTAAAGGGGTTGTCATAGTTCCAGCAAGACCACCAGCTGCTGCACCAGTAAGTAGTTCTAAGTATAAGGGCATTTGTTTATTTTTATCAACAGTTGAAGCAGCCCAAGCATGAAATTTTTCATAAAAGGCGAACTGTAATGCAGAGAAAGGTAAATCTCTTGCTAACGTTGCCTTATAACCGAAAAATAGAGCTCTAAATCCTTCTTTTCTGATAATAATAGATGTTGCATCTATCAATCCTTTGTAATTGTAACCAGAATAAAAATGAGGGTTATTATAACGTCCTTGTAATTGAAGTCTTGTCTTTAATACTTCAGAAGGTACATAGATTATTGAAGAAGCTAGGTCTCCAAAAATACCAGCACCAAGATGAGCTATAGTATCAGGAACTTTAGATGCAATCATATAACGTTTAGATAGTTCATATACACAAAAGAAAATAGCAGTACCAGGAAAAGAACCGACCATAGCAGCACTATAACCACCATATAAACCTCTTGCAATACCTTCTTGAGTTGTTATAGAAGCATATGCTCTAAACATACCTTGATACCTTACTTCATGAGCAGCAGCCTGTTGACGAGTCTTTACAGTATCTAAGGAATGCATTACTGAATCGCCTACAGCACCACCTATTCCACCAGCTAAAAGTATATGTATTAGAGGAGATTTAGCTGTTTCTGAATGTGGTTTATTAGGCCAATTCCTCCATCGACCAAACATCCAATCTGTCCAATCCATGACGTCACCTTTTTGTATTTGTAATGATTTATTTTTATAAAGATTAGTTGTAGTTTATCATGAATACATGATCAAGTAGAAGAAAATCAAGAATCGATTGACAAGTAGGGCTTATTTCAAGCCTTTTTAGGGTATCAAAAGAACCAGATTTTTTTGAAATATTACAATACAAATATACTGCAAAAGAAATATTTAATAGTTGAGTAATAAAACAACAAGTTTTATAGCCTTTGAAAGACAAAAAAAAGTGACTTAGAAAATTGATAAAGTCGACGTATCATAGATTTTCGAAATCTTAAGAATAGGGTTAAACCCTACAATTATGTATACACCCATGTCACTTAAATTTTTAAGCTTTAACTGTTTACGCGCAACGCGTTTGTTTACATTTGCAAAGATATACAAAATATATAAAAGATGCGTTTGAATCAGCTGAAAAAGACAGATCTTAGAGATATCGCGGCTGAGCTTGGAATTTCTACAGACGGTAGAAAAAATGAATTAGAATTGAGAATATCTGGATTTCTTACCGATAACCAGAATGTATTCTCTTCTGATCCTAAATATGCAGATTTCTATAATTCACCGCCTAAAAAGCGTATTAGTAAACCTAAGAAATTGGAGACTGACACTGTTGTTCCTGTAGTAGATGTTGTATCTAATTCTCCTGAACCTTTTAATGCTTCTTACTTTTCCTTACCAGATACTACACCTGATACTTTTATTGATGCGATAGTACCTACAACAGTTATTGGTTCATTAGCAGATATTCCACAAGATAGTGAATCTTCTGCTAGTGTAGAACAAGTTATAACAGAGCCTATTTCTGAACCTGTAGAGGATTTGGATGAATTATCTGTTGACATTACTGTTGACCCTATTGAAAGTGGATCGAGTGCATTCAGTGCTGCCTTTGAATCAGCTAAGACATTGATATGTGATAAAGTTGTTAATTGTTTTTTACATACAAGATCAGCTCTTTCAACTATATCTACTATTTTACTTGGATCACTTCTATTTGAAATGGTTACTCTTCTTTACAGTTTAGCTCCTATCATTAGAATGGCTATATGGCCAAGCAAGTTCCCAAAGATGGCAACATTTGTGTCATCTATTCCTTTATTGGACTCACAAAAAATATTTTCAAAGATTGTATTGTACCCTGTATTTGTTTGGCATATTTATTTGTTGGTTATTCCTGCAATTGTTGGTGCATTTATTAACTTCACAACAATTAAAAAGAAAACTTATCAAGCAATTGACCCTTTAACATTTGTTTTTGTTCGTTTAGGTATTTACCATATTATCTTTGTTAAAGGTGCTTTTACTCTTTGTCCTTTGTATAATTATCACTACTCAATAACTGGTGCTCTTGGAAGTATCCCTTATTACTCATCACTTTTGGAGATCGCTTTCATTTATTACATTTTGATTATGTAAGGAATCATTCATCTATTTATTGTATTATAGGTCACAATAAGGTCATTCAAGTCGTTAAGTAACAATAAGATAAGCTTTAACTAATCCTTCAAAATGTTGTTTTTCTCGTTCTGCAAGTACTCCTTCTGTATCTCTTATAATTGTCTGTACAAGTGAATAATTATTATACAAGAATCTTTCTTGTCTTGTAGCTCCTTGAACAGTTCCAGTAGTTTTTGCTGAAAGATATTTTGACAGTTTTGTAAGGTAACTTTCATAATCAGATCTTATTCTATTTAAAGAACTTGATATTGGTTCAAATTCAGACCCATCATTACAAAGATTTAATAACCCACAAAATAATTGAGCAAACCTTTGAGTTATAACAGTTGGAGCACCTGATTTAAGCATTTCAATAACTTTACCAGATTGTACTTTTGCTGAATTCTTTGCAAGACTTTCTCTATGAGCATCTAAAATTTGTTGAAATCTAGGCCATAAATTCATTAATTGATTATTGAAATATGATTCAAGTGCAGGTACTTGTCTATGTTGAATTTCATATTCAAATTGTTGTATAAGCCTTATACAAATAAGAACTCCATATGCATCTAAACAAGGCGTATCAAGAAGAGTAAAAGTATATTGATTTCCAAGAGTATAAGTAGACTCAAATATTTCATTTATGGAACGGAGCCAGCCGTCACCTTTTAAATAAGAAAAGAATTCAACAATAAATTGATACTCAAATGATACATTATCCATTAAAGCCAAATTGAAAGATCTAAAACCTATTTCCATCCAATGCCACATTGAATTGTTTTCAGCAATAGCTAAAGGTATAACAGAAGGATCAGAAGAATTTATTATCAAATTTCTAGTACCTAAAAGTAAAGGATCTTGAGATTTGTTATCGCCTTTAACCATTGAAGCAATAGTATTAGTTTCTGAAGATGATGTCAATATATCCAAAGTTCTTCTTGTTTGTGAATCTTCTGATCCTAATAGAGATGATTTTGTAAGTGTTAATACCTGCATTTTCATTAATGCTTTAACGTACCTATCAAAATGTGACATATAATACCATTTCATAGTATTTATATAAGCTTGTAATAGAGCATCTGCAAGATCTGGTTGTTCAGAATGTAAAAAACTAAAAAGTTCTTTATATTTCAATAATTGAGTCAATTGTACTTGTTGCGAGTTTGTACCAGGCATCCTTAATAGTTTTATCTTTGATATAAAGTGATCTCTAATTCTTTCAACAGTTTTATTACAAATAATATCTATCAAAGGAGCCAATTCCTTTGCAGCAGTGACAGGAGCATTTAAAGGTATTTGAGAAGAACTTAAATACATTTTTAAGCTCTTTCTTGACCGTTTAAGTACTCTAAGAGATTTTATAAATTTGGTATCAATTTCACCATTTGTAAGTCTTCTAACTTCAGTAGGTGAAATGTATATACTCTTAATAAGTGGTCTTAAAAGAGCTTCTGCTTCTTTACGTACATTCAAAGATTCATCTAATTGTTTTGATCTAGACTGTAGAATATCAACACCTGACGATAGATCTTCTAGAGTTAGAGTAAATTGTGATAATTGAGCATCGATCTGTGTAAGTATTTGTTCAGACAACTGTACATCTTGCGTGAGTTGAGAGTACATAGTTCTAGTATTTTCGTCATTACCAGCATGACTTAGCTCATCAGCTCTGATACAAATATTTGCATAAGCTTTAGCTAATTGACACATAAGATCATGTTTGTCTTGATCGCTATTATCATTTACAACATCCCCAAGTACACTATTAAGCTTAGTTACAGGATCAGTTACTGGGTTTGCAGCTGCACGAGACCTCGACACTGAAAGCGCTAAAGGTCTTCCTTTCGATTCCATGTCAATTACAAGTAATTAAATACAAGTAAATACAAGTAAATACAAGAAATACAAGTATTACAGTGGTTCTCGAGAATTGAATTTACAACAGGGTAATATAACAAGAGTACAACCAATAAAAATGAATCATTTAAATAGTAATACTACAACGACTAGCCCTATAAAATACAGAGTAACTAATAAGCGTAACAAATAAATTTCTTTTGGAAAAAAAAAAGTTTATTTTTTCTACTAGGTGTAGAAAATTTACGAACACCATCTTCTTCTTCTCTTTCTTTCTTTTTTTTCTTCTCTCTTTAATCCTTGACCTTTGGTATATTTTTTTTACTTAGTTCTAGGAATTTCTTGTAGATAAATCTAATTTCGATAAAATCAAACATATTTCCACAATGGCTGACGACGATGTAAGTTTTATGAAGTTTTATGAAGTTTTTTAATGAGTTTTGTATGAGTTTTTAAGAATGGGGGATAAAGTCTTTTGCGTATAGTGTTTTGCATGGATGAAATAAAAGGAGTTGTATTTATATCTTAAATGGTCGATTTAAATGGATAGATGTTTTGTTTTGTTTATATATTTTTATCGAATAAGAAGGTCGATTGAATAGAATTTGATTTGACTTTATTTAGTTCCTTAAGAATGTAATGGAATCACGGTTTACCTGAATGTTTTAACTCAACTCTTTAAATGCTTTTTGTATATTTTTGTATTTTTTACATTTCTAATACTAACACTCTAATAGCATCATTTCGAATCTGTTAATGCAGGTGCTTCTTTGACTTACCCCATGCAATGTTCTGCCCTTCGTAAGAACGGTCACGTCGTTATTAAGGGACGTCCTTGCAAGATTGTAGATATGTCTACTTCTAAGACCGGTAAACACGGTCACGCTAAGGTTCACATGGTTGCTGTTGATATCTTTACTGGAAAGAAACTTGAAGATTTGTGTCCTTCTACCCATAACATGGATGTTCCTAACGTTACTCGTAATGAGTTCCAACTTATTAACATCGATGATGGTTTCCTTAACCTTATGGATAATGATGGTGCTACTAAGGATGATGTTAAGGTTCCTGATGGTGATCTTGGTGATAAGATTCAAGCTGAATTTGATGAAGGTAAGGATCTCCTTGTTACTATTATTTCTGCTATGAATGAAGAAGCCTGTATTACTTTCAAGGAAGCTCCTCGCTCTTAAATACTTTAAAATAGAAAACAAGGGATTCAAATGAACTACTTCTATGTTATTGGAAATCAAGAATGAATATCAAATTGGATATAAGTAAGCATAACTTAATCAAAGTTGGATTAATATGTTAAATTTCTCTCTTTTCATTTACAGCATGAGAGTAAAATATAGTAATTTTTGATGAACTTTTTTACTTATATTTGATGAGATTTTCACTTATATTTGATGAACTTTTCACTTATATTTGATCGATCGATTTCAATTATCATCGATTTCTTCAATTTCTTTTAATATTTTTTGTATTTATATGGAAGCGATTTTTAATTGATTTTTTTATTGTTTTCTTATTTTTTTGTTTGTTATGCCTGCTTACTACAATTTATTGCAAAAAAGGAGAAAAAAAGGAGAAAGAAAAGGAATCTTGCTTTCTTTGTCTCTTGTAGTTACGTTTTTCACCTCCTCTTACTTTTTTCAAAGATATCTAACAAAATATTATTTTGTTCTTCTGAATACACAGTAAAATGTCACATTTGTAAGCTCTTAACAGTAACCTTTGTAAGGTCTAAGCTGTTACTTGTAACGGTTAAGCTATGATTTGGTGTGAATCAACCATCCTCTCACTACCATGGTTGAATGGATTAAAGGACCAGTTTGTGGTACACAGAATTGCAAATCATCTAAATATGTCATTGATAATGGTATTTATTATTGCTCAAGAGGTCATCAACGTATAGGAGCTGTTGAAGCAGTTATAGATGCTGAAGATAATCTTACAATGACAAGATCAGTAAAATATCGATTGAAAAGAGAAAAAGTTAAACGTATATCAGATAGAGTATTTACAGGACATAGAGAATTAGCTGTTTTTATACAATGTGTCCAAGCAATATTTAAAGCACAAATAAAGTACCTTATTGATATTAAACATTTTCCTGATGATCTTGAAACGATAGCAAAAGAAGTATGGTTAAGGTATTTAATTTCATTCAAAACAGATTCAATTGATTTATCATTAAATGTTGAAACTGGAAGTACTGAAATATCTGAATCAGAATTTGAATATTTATATTCAGAAGAAGCTGAAGATGATTCAACTGATGAAGATGATCAACATGATAATAGATCTCTTTTATTTAATACATATTCAAGACTTAACGTTATAAGAGAATCTGATTCATTAACTGATGTTCTTAATAGGATAAAGAAAAAAACAAGATTAAATAGGAAAAAATCACGTACTCCAACAAAGAAAACTCATGAATTTGATGATCGTTCATCAACTGATTTCCGTACAAGAATTAACAGAAATCCTAATTTGATAGAATATTGGAATAAGATTAAAAGTAATCCTGTACTTCAATTATATATGAAAATGGATATAACTGAAATTACTGTTTTATCTTATATTTCTTGTATGGTTCTTTATATACCTGTTTGTTTTAATGATTTTTATCGTTGGATTATAACTGATACTGATCCTTTTCCTTATGTTAATTGTTCACATCAAATAATACCTCCAAAGGTTCTTGCTCGTTTAGGAAAATCTTTTAGAAATCAATTATCTAAGACTTATCCTCCTCCTTTACCTGAATTCTATATATCATACCAATCTCTTATTAACAAGAAATCAAATCTTTTCTTTGCTAATCCTACAAAAGATGGTACTCAAGATATTGGATTAAATTATGCATTTGAGCCTTTACTATTTCGAATTTGTTATGCTGCTCTTTTACCAATAGAAGTTTACTATGGTGCACTTGAATTATCAAAATTGCTTGGTTCTACTGTCTCTACTTCTTTTAATATCACTTTTGTATCTTCTGAAGCTTCTTTATTTCATTCAGAAGATACTTCTTCTAAAAGTGCTGGAACTGTACTGTTACATGAAAAACATACTGCTTGTCTTATTGTAGTAGCTGCCAAATTGTTATATGGATTTGATGGTGTTGAAAGGAGTAATCAGTCTAGTAATGATGCATTTAATAATCAAATACCTGACTGGAACCTTTGGGCTTCTTTGACTGAAAAAGGATCATTATACCCTAAAGAAACTCCCTTGAATGATGTTGATTTTGGTAATGAATTATCTTTATTATTTCTTGATCCTACAAGAGTCTGGACTTTAGATCGTGACCTATTTGATCAATTATTGGAATATATAGAAACAAGAGATCCTTTTGTTGAAAGTAAAGGTTCGGATGATTATACCATTAGACACAAAAAGGCAGATAAGTATCTCTTACAATTGTCCAATCGACTACGAAGGATGTTCTCTGATGACTCAAAATATGATGAAACTAAACCAATACGCTCATTTGACAGTCCAATTACTAATGACAAATCAGCTGTTCAAAAGGTTCAAGCAACAATGAAATCTACAACTCAACAACAACGAGAATACAACTTTACAAATACAACCACTACTGACAAACCAATTCAACTTGATCCTGGGAATTTGTATATGCAATTAAATATCATACAATGGGACAGCTATGATTACATGTCTTCTAAATATAAGACATTAATAAGATCGATATCACAGTTATTTGGTATACATGATCTAAGCTTCCATTCCACGGTAACCAGGTTTGAGAGGTGCATTGGACCAACAAAGCTAGCTACCTTTAAGAAGAGATTACGCGAGCAAACCGCAGATTAATGATTACGTGAGCAGTGTGCAGGTTATGATATCTCTTGATGACGTTCATTTACTTAATGAAAAGCAGATGAAGTGAATCATGTAGCTTACAATTTGTTGTTGGCTAAGAGGTGTAATAAGCAATAGAACAATAACCCAAGTGTGATGCATGTACTGTTTATAGCATAACTGCAAGGCAGAAAGATAGTGTAAATGCGCAATTGAATCTAATATAAAGTAAAAGTTCTAATACTTCAAACGGTTATAATTCAATGAGAGCTAATAACGCTAATTTATATTTTCAGGAATCTAAGAATGAGCTCTTTGATTGAACGCTTTCTTATGGTTCGAAGTGGCTCTCATTCTACATACTTTATGTGTTAACTATGATTTCATATTATATGCATATCTATTGCCTTCGCCAAATATCTTTAAAATTTCTACTGATGGTTGCACTCCATTTTAAGGTTGAAGCTGTTGATACCTCATAAACTATGACGAGAAGTATCTTAATAGGATAGTATACGCCACCGTCTGCTAAAGAACTTAAGTCTCTATCAAATTTCAGTTCAATGCTATCTCCATTGTTCGATGAACCAAATGCGTTGGCCCCAAAAGGCCCAACTGCATCACACTAAAGCGCATCCATATGATCTAGGAACTCAAAAGCAGACTCACCAGCAGCTACAAATGCTTTCGCATGTTTAAGGGTATCCCCTCCGCTGTTTACAGAAATCTCCAATGTGTCGTAAGTAGTTTGCTCAGGAAGATACTTATAAAATTGTACCACTTGAAGAGTTATATGCAATGGATTCTCACTATATAGGAATTCAGTTGTAAAATCTACGACACTGGAACTAGGGGCATTTAAAAAGATGCTTGTGCGCACTAAATCAGGCACAAGCAAAGTACAATAGCGATTCTTTCCTTCAAAATAGTCTATTTCAGTGTAGTCATCAAAGAGGGTTTGATTCATTTGAAAGGGAATAGAGAAAGTAGCGGTATAATCGCCCGACGTCCATTGATTTCACCAACCACTGGCGTCCTCTTTATATGTCACAGCTGTATCAGAGGAACTAAGTTTATACAAATCAGATGAAGGATTTTCACTTGCTGCCAAAGTGCTAGCTGTGACAGCAGCAAGAGTAGATAAAGTGTTGATAGCAGGAACTGCTGAGATAGAATTAAGTAAATCCATGATAAAAGAGATGCAAGGAGAAAATGCTATGCAATGCTAATGCGGTGTGAAGAGAACACAATATATCTTGAAGTCTATTTATTTACAAATATTTTCTCCACCTGATGATAATTTAGATCTGATAATTACATTCATCTCCTTCTTCATTCACTTATCTAATGAAATTGTTTAGCGCAACTTAATACTTCTATGAATTTATATAAATTAGCTAGGAGATGAGGTCATCGGCAGTGTGCTTTGTATTAATTCTACTAGAAAATTTTTCTCATCAATAGGACATGCAATACACAAAGATAAGAAAGAAATGGTAATATACCTGTAGGAAATAACAATATGCCATTAAAGCATTGTATATTGATATATCCATCATTCACAGGTTAGAACTACAAAGGCGCAATTGAATTGAACTTGAAAATAAAGGTACGAATGGTTCAAACGGTTCTAAGATAACGAAGGCGAATAGGACAGCTGTAATTAAGGAAGCAACATCAAATAATGGGTCAGTAGATCAAGCTTACTTTTGAATTGGTAATGTATAAAAGTCAAACATGGGTTATGCGGCCACATAAGGAACGTTGCGCTCCAGCTTTAGCTGATCTAGTCTTTACATTATATACCCCGTTGGAGCTTCCGCAAACAATGAAATGCTTTTGTCTACTTTTAACAACAAATTTTTATTACACTTTAATATCTGAATTTGTATATAATAGAGGAGTGGTGGGTATAAACTAATCTGAAGTTGGCTCTGTAACGTGGCTTTTTGTAAAAAGGCCACTTGCACTAGTTGGCTCCTACTTGGACACTTTCTAGTGGTTTGAAGTGTTTCTTACTCTACATACAGTAGTGTATTCTCTATGATTTCATGTTATATGGCTATCTATTGCTTTTCGTCAAATGTCTTTAAAATTTCAAATGAAGGTTGCTCTCCATTTAAATCCTGAAGGTACTGGTGCATCTGAAAGTGTAGCGAGAATTATCTTAATAGGATAGTATACGCCACTGTCTTCTAAAGAAATTAAGTCTCTATCAAATTTCAGCTCAATGCTTTCTCCATTGTATGATGAACCGAATGCATTGGCCCCAAAAGAGCCAACCGCATCACACTGAAGCGCATCCATATGATCTTGACACTCAAACGCAGAGTCTCCCGCACCTACAAATACTTTCGTGTGTTTAAGCATACCCGATCCTTCCATTAAAGAAATCTTCACTGTGTCGTAAGTAGTTTGCTTAGGAACATACTGATAAAATTGTGCCACTTGAAGACCTATATTGACTGGACCCTCACTATATATGAAATAAGTTGTAAAATCTACGAAACTTGAACTAGGGCCATGTAAGTGGATGAATGTGCGCACTAACTCAGGCACAAGCAAAATACAATAATGATTCTTTCCATCCAAATAGTCATCTGCTGTGTAGCCATCAAACATGGCTTGATTCATTTGAAAGGACATAGCGAGATTAGCGGTATAATTGTATGGCGTCCATTGACTACACCAACCATTGGCGTCGTCATCTTTATATGTCACAGCTGTATCAGAGGAACTAAATTTATATAAATCAGACGAAGTAGTTTCACTTGCTACCAAAGTGCTAGCTGTGACAGCAGCAAGAGTAGATAAGGTGGTTATAGCAGGAACTACTGAGATAGAATTAAGTAAATCCATGATAAAAGAAATGCAAGGAGAAAATGCTATGCAATGCTAAATAGAATATGATACATTTTGTAGTTTATTTATAACTTATACGAGTTCATCTTTCACATGATGATATTTCATTATCGCATTCATTTCCTTATGATCATTTACTTAATGAAGCAGTTCAAATCTTATCTACTTTAGAACTTAATTAATGAACAATCAAATAAGCGACTTTAGCTGATTGATTAATTGTATGTTTTAAATATTAAGAATTCCTAAATTGGCTTAAGCCATCAGCATAATGAATGTCTTACTATACAGAGAACATTCACCAAGCCATGATTTCATAGATTCAACATCCTAGGTTATGTAGACATTGCATATCAATATGAGAAGTACCAAATTGATGAAGGGATAGTAGATGATTGAACCTTGTAGCCTTGACTTCGCTATTAGCTAAGAGATATGATAAGCAATGGAACCACCCGAATAGCATAACGATGACTGATATGTGTACAGCTTATAGCATAATTATGCGGAAGGATAGCAAATGGACATATTGGTCACAGCAGGATATACATATCACAAAGATAGTGGAAATGCGTGATTGAATTGAATATAAAATAGAAGTTTTAATGGTTCAAACGACTATGATTCAATGAGATCTAATGTGTGTCTGCAGGAATAAGTAACCTTTTAATTGGACATATTCTTGTGGCCTGAAGTGCGTTCTTACTCTACATACTTTGTGTTTTGTAATATCATAATAATAGTCATCTATTGACTTCGCCAAAGATCTTTAAAATTTCAACTGAAATACGCATTCCATTTTAATTCTGCAGGTGGTCCATCATAAACAAGAGCAAGAAGTATTTTAATAGGATAGAATACCCCATATACTAATTGTTCTTCAAATTTCAACTCAATACTATCTCCATTATATGATGTAGCATACGCATAGGTCCCATTGCCAACTGTGTCACACTGAAGATAATGCATATCATCTTGACAAGCGAAAGCATATCCACCAGCACCTACAAATGCTTTAAATTGTTTAACGTACTTACCTACTTCTGTATCTAAAGAAATAAGCACGCTGTTTTCATTATAATAGTTACTAGTATAATGATAAAACTGGACCACTTGAAGACTTATAGATACTGCTTCCTCGCAAGGTACGAAGTTAGAAAGAAAATATGCTGGATAGTTAGAAGCAGGGTTATACACAACTTGTGATCGCACACACTCAGAGTTATGGAAAGTGCAATAACCTTTCTTTCCTTCAAAATAGTCATCTACAGAGTAGTCATCATAAATGGTTTGATTCATTTGAAACACAGTAGAGTATGAAAGAGTATAATCTCGAGACGCCCATTTACTGCACCAACCATCAGCGTCAGCATTATATGTCACAGCTGTATCAGAGGAGCTAAATTTATATAAATCAGATGAAGGATTTTCACTTGCTGCCAAAGTGCTAGATGAGACAGCTGCCAGAGTAGATAAAGTGTTGATAACAGGAACTACTGAGATAGAATTAAGTAAATCCATGATAAAAGAAATGCAAATAGAAAATGCTATGCATAGAAAGCACAATACATCTTTAAGCCTATTTATATTCAAAGTATTTCTCCACCTTATGATAATTTAAGTCTCATTATTACATTCATTTATGTCTTCATTCACCTAACTAATGAAAACCCTTCAACGCAACCTAATACTTCTAATAATTTATCCTATAAAGAAAAATAATAAGGCGAAGAAAAACAAACTTGCCTTTCAATCCGCCTCAAACAATAAGGAGGCGTCCTCTTAAAAGTCTAACTTCAGATTTGTTTAAGCTTGTCTTTCCTTCATTTTTATTCAAATTTTGATATTAGAGTGTAATAAATAATTGCTGTTTAACATTTACATAAGCAATCACTATTTGTGGAAGTTACAATAGGGTGTTTAATGTAAAGGTTTGATCACGCCAAAGTTGGAGCGCAAACGTATAAATCATTCAGAAGTAATCAAAATACACTGGCCTATCATTTAATTTTGCTTCCTTAATTACAGCTGTCCTATTAGCCTTCCTTGTATTGTAACCGTTTAAACAATAACCGGTTACGTACCTTTATTATCGATTCAATTGCGCATTCTATGAATAATGGGTGGATCACATATCTAGACGAATTCTTAACAATTTGATTTCCTATAGGTATCTAACCATTTCTTTCCTGTCTTTTGTATACTAAATGCCCTATTGATGAGGAGATTTCTTTGATAAAATTCATACAAAAGATATAGGCGATGACCTCATCTACTAGTTAATTTATATATATATAGGATAGGATAAATTATTAGAGAAAATATTAACTCTTGTGTTGAGCAGTTTGATTGGTTAAGTGAATGAAGACGGCGATGACTATAATTACGCGACCTAAATTATTATCATGTAAAATATGAATTTGAACATAAATAGACTTCAAAATGTATCATATTCCTTTTGCACTAGATGGCATTTCTTTCTTGCATTTCTTCAATCATGGATTTAGTTAATTCTGTTTCGGTAGTTTCTGCTATAAACACCTTATCTACTCTTGCTGCTGTCACAGCTAGCAATTTGGCAGCAAGTGAAACTCATTCATCTAGCTTATATAGTCCCTCTGATATAGCTGTGACATATAAAGATAATGCTGATGGTTGGTGTAGTCAATGGACGAACCGTAATTATTCAGCTACTTTCTCTACTGTCTTTCAAATGAGTCAAACCGCTTATGATGACTATTATGAAGAAGACTATCTGTATGGAAAGAATTTCTATTGTACTTTGAATAGGTCTGAGTTAGTGCACACGAACATTCAATTAAGTGGTTCTGGTTCTGAGGTAGTAAATTTTGAAACTGAATTCCTAGATAATAAAAATCTATTAGATATAACTCTTCAAGTGTTTCAATTTTATCAGTATATTCCTGAATCAACTTCTTATGACACATTAGAGATTTCTATAAACAGCGGAGCAAATAACCTTAAACAGATGAAAGTATTTGCAGGTGCTGGTGAATCTGCTTTTGATTGTGTAGATCATATGAATGCGCTTCAATGTAATGCAGTTGGTCCTTTTGGGGCCAATACATTTGGTTCATCGGACAATGGAAATAACATTGAGATGAAATTTAATAAAGACTTAGTTTCTTTAGCAGATAGTGGCGTATACTATCCTATTAAGATAATTGTCGCTACAGTTTATAACGGATCAACTTCGATTGTAAAATGGAGCGCATCTTTTAGTTGAAATTTTAAAATTACAAGTAAATCTAACTTCAGATTTGTGTATGTAAAGATTGAATAAGCCAAAGTAAGAGTGCAACTTTCTTACTTTAATATCTTCCTTATGATATTGCTAAAATCGGAAAAAGATCTATCTAAAATAGGAAAGTAATCAATAAATCGTAATATAATTTGATAAGAAATAAGGTTCTTTCAATTGACAACTATTAAGTTGATTCCATAGTAGTAGAATATAAACAGTTTATACACTCATCATGATAGAACACCTCTTACCTTTATTTAAGGAAACATATTGCTCCTTATATAACCGTTAATTCAGCATTTTTTTTCAACGACCAATGTGTTGCAAACTAACCCTAACCTCACTACTATACATACGCATCACCATTCATCATTTCACCATTCACATATCCCTATAGATCATGGTCTCTTTACTACCAAAGGTACGTATTATTATTAAATCATTTAAATTACTATACTAACAATTCTATAGAGATTTTTACTTTGTATACCCTTACCAACTGGTGCAGAACTAATAGCCTTGTTCGGAATTTTGAATAATGCCTCGGGTGTCTATGGTATTTTATCAATAATCGCAAGTAAGAAGTTCACTGCTGCACAACTTGTACTTAACATATTTTGTCTTCTATGTTTACCGGCATTTGTATATGGACATAGGTCTATACGTAAAAGGAATGTTAACGGTACTATTATATTCAGTTATGTATATCTGTTTCAAACATTATGGAGTCTAGCATTTACTATATATTTTTGTGTTATGTGGTTTAGAAAGCCAGGATCAATAGCTATAGCAGGAGATCAGAATGGATCAGCATCAAGTTCAACAAATTTAGCTGAATCAATGACTGTTTCAGAAGAAAATGGGTTAACTATATTTTTCACAGTTTTCTTCTTATTAGTAAAGATATATTTTACTATTGTTATATTTGCATTTATGCGTTTATTAATAAGAAAAAGGGGACATCAAGATACCTTAGATACTTCGTCGCCACTAAGTTCAGCTTAAAAAAAATCACTAAGAAAAGAAATACTGACTCTTAATAACCTTTGTCAGATCAAGGTCACCCTTTAAAGGAATGCTTGGAAACTTAACTTGCCATGGAATAATTATTGTCTTTCCCTTGCTTGCCTTTTTACTCTTTCCTTGTTGTTCATAACTCAAATCTTCTAATTCCATTTCAGGTCCTTCACCATCATTTTCTGTTGACCTTTTCATACTTCCCCTTTTAACTGTTGATTTAGCAAAGATTTGTTCCTTTGCTCTTTCAAATTCAATATTTTCAATTAATCGAGATCCAGTAATCATTATCTCACCTCTTCTATTATCTTCTGCATTATTTGATCTTAATAAACTTTCACGTTCTGCTTCTAATTCAAACCAATCTCTTAATCTTGGCAATCTTCCTAATTTTTCTTTTAATTCCTTGCTGAATTCTTTAACTCTTTCAAATTCAATATCTTGTTCATTTATACTCAATGGAATATAATGAAATTGAAGTCTTGTATTAAACTCTTGTCCTAATGATGCAACTAAATTAGATGTATGTAATTGAACAAAACATTTCCTAATTTCTCTGTTCATAACATCAACATCACATGCATGTGTCCAATATGAATCATGAACTGCTGCAAATGACAATCCTTCCTTATGGCATGCAATAGCTGTCATCATCATATGTGTTGCATCCAATGAATGAATATAATTAGGAGGTAATGCACTTGCTTGTTTTCTTGAATCTGCTGTAAATAGTTGATATGGATCTGAAAGATATACTGTTTGTAACCTTGTAACTATTTGCTCTTTTGCTGTTTGTCTATATGGTTGAACAATAGGTAATCCAAATGGTGTAGTCCATGTAACTGATGCAACAGATTTTGGTGGTTTATTTGATTCAACTGCTTCTAAACTATCTTCAGGTGTTACTGATTTAGTTATTAATCTTGCACAATCAACTAACCAATCTTGAATCTCATGTGCTCCTGCAAATAATTCTCTAATTGCTTCAAAAACTTTCCTAGTAACATAGAATGAACATACATACATTTTGTCTTCTGATATCGTTCCTAAATCCTTTAATTGTCCTAAAATTTGATCACGAGCTCCAACAAATGTAACTCCATAAACACTTGTCATTACTGTTTGTTTAACAACCTTTCTTGTAATCTTTCCATCCATTATACTTGCAGCTTCTCTATGTGAAGCACTTTCACTGTCTAAATCTTTCCTTATAGATTCAATAACAATATTTGCAACTGCTGTATAAACATCTTGTGGTGATTCTGCAGGAAGTAAATTAACTTGTGTAGCTCCATCAATATCTCCACCTAATGCTGCATAATGTTGAAGTCCATTACATGTACCATCTTGATGAATAGGTAATGAACATTTATATTCTGTAGGATCTGTAAGTTTTAAAGCATTCGTTAATTCAATGCATGCACTTAATGTTTGAAATGGTTTATCTCCATCTTTCCACCACATTCTACCTTCTAATGGGTTTGTTGCTGAATCAATGATCTCAGATATATTCTCCTCTGTAAATTTCACACGATTATCTAAACTTAATTTATCACGTCCATACAAATTGGCTACATGAATCTTTAACCAACGTAATCCATTTTCACCCAATTTCTTTGGTTCCCAAAACATAAGCAAAGATCTTGTTAAATCATTACCTAAATGATTAAATAATGGTGGTATAGGATAAGCTCTTCCACGAAAATCGACATTATGTGGAAAATAAAACCTTTCACCAACTAAAGATCTTGCAATTTCAAGCTTATAATTTAAATCACATCTTTGTGAATAATCTGTTCTATATTTTGACATTATAAGTCTGCATGTTCTTGCCCAATCACGACGATCTTGTGGTGATGATCCTTGTTCAGGTGCTTTTGGTAATTCAGGTTCTTCAGAAGTATTTGCAGGAATATCAAGAAATTCATCACCTGAATTCCATACTTTTGCAACAACTTTAAATACTTCACTATTTACTGTCCATGGAGTTTCCCCTAACACTGATACAGCTTCTAATAATTTTGACATTGTACCATTCTCAATAGCTGTTTGAATATATGCTTTTTGTTCTAATGTAACTGTCCTTACAAGTTCATTAGATGCAGTTAAATAACCACCTGTAACATTACTTGTCCATGGCATTGGTTTAACAAGCATAGGCAATAATTGAGGATTTGTAGATTGTTTAATATCACCATCACTTAAATATTTCAATACTTCAGGATGTGGTCTAATTATACCAACTTTTCGACCACCTCTATAAATATAAGAATGTGCAAATGCATCAATATATTTTGTAACCTCTTTATTAGTATATGGATCAAATACAGTAACTGGTACTTTTGTAACATCCATAACAATAGATACAATATATGCACTTATACGTAATTTTGTATTAATAGGCCAAATTTGACTTAAAGGATCAGACCTTGAACGTGCATGTCTTGTCATAGAAAGAATTTGACGGTTTGATATCTTCTTAGGATCATAATTTGGATTTGCTTTTAGAAACCTTGTAATATGATACTCTAAATGAAGTGCATCACCAATTGAAGATAATGCCTTTGCAGTTGAAAGTTCTTCATATCCCATTGCAACTAAACGTAGTAATTCAAGAAGTGTAACAACTGATATTCTTTCAATTGGTACATATGAAAGCATAGCAAGTATTTCATGTTTATTATTCTTATTTTCCAATGAAGAACTTTTCATATTTTGTATATCTGTTCTCATTTGTTCTAATTCAGTTTCTAATTTAGCAGAAACTGCTTTATTCCATGAAAATAATAAAAAATTAAGCTTTTTTGTCATTGGAAGTGATCCTCTTTCTAATGATTGTGTATATTCTTCTTTCCATCTATCAGAAGCACTTGAAATTGAATTAGTTTCAAGTGCTAATTCACGTCTTCTATTAAAAGTTTCAAAAATTGCCTCTAATGGAGCTCTTTGTTCAGGATTTAATTGACTTGAAAACTTTAATATCTTCCAATATGCTTCAAGCATAGAATCAGTAGATTTCTGTTCACCAAAAAATGGTATCATATCTTTTATAGCATCTCTATCAGCAGATCCTAATCTATGTATAGCTTCTTCTAATTCATGAGAGGGTATACTTGCACCATCTGCAAGACCACCTAACATATGTTTAATATACTTTGATCCAAGACTTTCAACAGTATCAAGAGACTCTAATTTCTTCTGTTTAGGATCCAATGGTTTTGATATTGATCTGTTATCTGAAAGTGAATATAAAGTAGGGTGATTTGTATATATGTCATTAACAAATTCTCTTGCATCTTCAGGAAGATCTTTTAAACTTGATTGTGTAATTTCTGCAATCTTTATGACGTCACTAAGATATTGACTTCCAATTAAATAAAGATCTTCAATAAGTGCACTTACAGTAATATCATAAACAATCTTTGCTGTTTGTATATAACCACTTATAAGGTCAGGTTTTCTTATATCTGAAGCTAATTCATTTGCTGCAAGAATCATAAGTGCATATGTTCTACTATTTGGTATAAATCCTTTACTATTTGATGCTTCTTTATAAACGTCCTCTATAAGCCTAAAACTAACATCAGATTCAATTATCTTTGCTAGGTAATCATTAAAAAACAAACAAAACTCTTCTGATGACATAGAATCTTTCATATTTCTCATAATAACTTGTGCACGATCAAGATTTCCATGACTTAAACATGCACTTAAAACATTAAGTAATCTAAACCTATCAGTTGAATCAAAAAATGTCCTTGTTGTATTTTCATTAAGTAATGTTGATGAAAATGCAACATTTGCTTTAGAAGAACTTTGTCTTGAAGTAGATGTTTCTTTCTTTTTTTGTCTTGAAACCAATGATGGAAATGCTAATCCAAAATCACCTAATCTGTCTCTTGAAAGAACAACAACATTCTCTGCTGCTGAAGTTGATGATTCCGAAAAGGGGAAATCATAAACAGGTAATGAACTTTGTTGTGCTATACTTTTACGAAATTTTCCATTATGGATCAATCTACCTCGAACGATGTGAAGTTTGTGTGTTATGTTAAGCATCCTAAATTAACAAAACAAAGCGAACGAAGTGACCAAACAAGCAAGCAAGCAAATTAAGCAAAATAAACAAACAAAGTAAACAAATAAAGTTAAAAGTATGTATGTACAAATATATACAATGTAAATGGTTTTGTATAATTTTTTCGGTTCTCGAGAAAAAAAAATTAAGGTTTCAAGCAAAAACCTTAATTATTATTCTACAATTTTAATTGGTACTTGTTCCACGATCGACATCAATTAATACATTTTCATATCTATCTAGCAATTTTATATTTCGTGAATCACCAAACATCTTCTTGGTACCTGTTTTGTACACGAAGTGTTTTCACAATCGTCTCTCCTTGTTCATCACTAACACCCTTATGTTTTGCAAGAATAGAAGATAATGATTGTGATACATCTCTTGCCATACGTGATGCATCTCCACATACATAAAAATATGCACCTTCATCAATAAGACTTGCCACCTTTTCAGCATGTTCAAGTAATCTATGTTGAACATAAACTTTCTTAGAAGTAGCCCTTGAAAAGGCTGTAATCAATTCAAACTTATCCCCCAATTGCTCTTTAAACTCTTCCCATTCTTGCTCATATAAGAAATCTTGTTCAGGATGACGGGATCCATAAAATAACATAATTGAACCAATAGGTGTACCTGCTGCTGCTTGTTCAGCTCTTTCATGAACAAATCCACGAAATGGTGCAACTCCTGTACCTGGTCCTATCATAATAACAGGCTTTCTAGGATCAGATGGTAACTTAAATGTTGATCTTCTAATATGAACTAACATTTTAGAATCATCAAGCATACCACGAGGTCCTTCATATTGATAATCAACAGCAAATTTATCAAGATTTTTGGTTTCATCTTTTCTATGTTTTAAACCAAGAATATAGTTAGTTGCAACACCCTTAAGAGGTTCTTTACGACCAGGAATTCTTAAGGATTCAACAACTGCTGTGATACTAAGTTTCTTCTTACTCTTTAATGAAGATGAAGAAATAGAATAGTAACGAGGTTGCATACGTGGTAATGTTTCAACAATAAATGTAAAGGGAATATTTGTCCATGGTTTACCATTACTGCAAAGTTCAAGAACTTGTGCTAGATTAAGGTACTGTGCACTAATCTCTTCATGAAATGTCTCTTTATCACTTGATATTCTTTGTAATTCTTTCTTTGCTGCAGGTGTGGGTGCAAATCCAGTCAAATTTGACAAAAATTGTCTTGAACAAGGTCCGTTGATCTCTAAATAATACCTAAAGGCTGTCTCGTATGTTGTAGGAACTGGGAAGGGTACTTTCACTGTAGGATCAGTAGGTTTTAAAGCAAAGGTTGTATTAGCCTTCTCTGTAAGCCCTAATACTTTCAAAATACGACTCACTTCCAATTCATTATTAGGTGACCATACTGCTGCATGATCTCCAGTAGTATATGAAAGATTACTATCTGAAAGATCTAGCTCGGCATGAATACAACTTCTATCTTTAACTTTAAATAGTTCTATAGTTGAAGTAACAGGTGCAGGATAAGGATTTGTAGCAGAATGAGAAGTAATCTCTTTTCCATCAGTTGAATGAGCTAAATGATGCTTATTATGCTCACCCAAATAAACACTATCAGTTTCAGCCTCTAACTCAGTAAGAGTTAAAACAGGTTTATACTCATATTCAGTTTCCTTCAAATTATACTCAGCACATGCAGCAAGCCACATTTCTTCTTTCCATGCAAGATAATCTTCTTCCATTGTACCTGATCCTTCATCACCTTCACCAGGTGCACCAACAATATCTGCACCAAGTTTTTGTAATGATTTATGAACTTCACGTGAACATTGATTATAGTATTGGTAAGTATTATTACCTAAACCAAAAATAGCATACTTCAATTTAGAAAGTGAGCTATCTTCACCTGTTGTATCATCACTAAACATTATATCTTCACCTGTAATGAAAGTAAAAAACTCTAATGCGTTATCAGTCGGTTCACCTTCACCATATGTTGCCAATACAAAAGCAACAAAGTAATCAGAAGTGATCTCATTAAGATTACTAAAGCTATAGTTTTCAATATCAGCAACCATAGCTTTAAGACCGAACCTTGCAATTGCTTCTTTAGCTAAACGATTAGCATAATCTTCAGCAGTACCTGTTTGTGAACCAAAAAATATAATCATGTTTTTACCTGTATCTTTTAAAGTTTTAAGTATATTTGATTTATCATCATCTTCATCAGCATCAACTTCAGCATAACCTGAAGTTTGAGGTTTTGCCCATAATTTACCTTTCGTAAAGAATGCCATACTTAAAACAAGTATAATTCCTAATACAATCAAGTCAACAGTGTCCAAAGACCCACTCGTTGATGCATTTTGATCTTCCATTGTGTCTTAGCCGCTTCAACCACGATAAGCAGATATAAGCGACAGCTTGTCTTTTACGCGTTACTTCTCGCGTTATTTTTCACTTTACTTTCACGTCACTTTTACGTCACTTATTTAGGTGCCCAAATGTTACTTTGTTATCTCGCACGACAAGTTTCCGTTTCTATATACAAATCGGTGATAAACGGAACACTTACAAAGAAAACAATCTCACTTTAATCAATCCTTTGTTTACTTTACGTCCTATTTAAGTAAAATGTAAACAAACCTAATATTCTAACAAAAAATATGTTGTTTTTATTGTTCAAAAGAATGGATGAAAATATAAAAAGAAGAATAGTGGTGGTACGATAAAAAAAAATGCGTGTATCTTCCCGATTGGGAAAATTGGTGAACTTTTAAGGTTTCACCACAATACTCGATCGAGATTTACTTATGTATGGTTTCAATGCTAAATGTGGGTTTAGTATACTATTTGTATATAAATTTTGAATGTAAAGAGATACTCAAAGAATGGTCTGTTTATATAGTAAGTTGTAAGACAAATGGTGCCTCGGAATGATTCCGGTGAGCGGAATCATTCATGCGGTTATCGTATTTAACGGAACCATTTCATTACGACATTGTTGCTTCAATTATATTGCTTATGTAACTGACTAATCAACGTACTCTATTGCAATCGCCAGCGTTGATACGGGTTCGTCGAACGTTATTAATGTCAGTAGACGCAATGCATAGTTCCCAGGTTTAAGTCCATCATATAACTCAATACGATCTGTGTTATTGCTCAAAGGGTAAGCTGATCCTTCAGTAATAGAGAAATTATCGAAGTCGTCACATATAAATCCAGAACCTCCCATTGCAACCCATACAGGCATATATCTCTTCTGAGTAGCACCAGGTGGGCCTATATAAATAGATATAGATAAGGCTTCTATATAAATAGGAGTGTCTAAGTAGAACTTGAGTTCTAAGAGAACATATGATGTACCTATATTGTTTGAGCTGATAAATTCAAATATCAAGACTCCATCAACTTTTGTGAGATCAGTTAAATTGAAATTAGAACTATCGACTACCGGTAAATCTGTATAAGATTGTTCTAAGAAATCAATATTGTCCATCTGTTCAAATTCATTTAGTAAAATTGAATAAGGAGTGCCACGAATACTGTTTAAATTAGCTGCGCAACTAGAAGGTGACTGTGTAGGCATTTGAACGGCTGATGAAGAACTAGAGCTACTTGAGCTGGACAAACTAGAAGAGCTAGAAGATGACGCAGAGCTAGAGGAACTAAAGATAGAAGAGCTTGAACTAAATGAGCTAGAGCTACTTGAGCTAGATGAACTAAATGAACTAGATGAGCTAGAAGATGACGCGGAGCTAGAGCTTGAAGAGATGGAGCTACTTGAGCTGGACAAACTAGAAGAGACAGAGGAGCTTAAGCTACTTAAACTAGATGAGCTAGAAGTTGATGCAGAGCTAGAGGAACTAAAGATAAAAGAGCTAGAGCTAAATGAGCTAGATGATGACGCAGAGCTAGAGCTTGAAGAAGATGAGGAAGGGGGAGCAAAGCTAGAAGAGCTTGAGCGACTTGAGCTACTTGAACTAGGAGAACTAGATGAGCTAGAAGAGATGGACAAAGATGATGAGCTTGGTGAGGATGATGATGATGATGATGATGATGATGAAGGCGGTGAGATTGACAAAGATGACAAAGATGTGGAGCTTGCCAAAAATGACAAAGATGTGGAAGATGATGAACTTGGTAGGAATGTTGAACCTCTGCTAGTACTATTTGATATAAAATAACCTGTGGAAGAAATAGAAGTAGGTAAAACATTATGGGTTGTATCGTGATTTGTAAAAGAGGATAAAGTAAGAGTGTTAGAAGCAGTTGAAATAACATCATTCTTAGATGAAGGAGGTGTAATAGAAGTAGGAGTTACAGCAGAGCCAATTTTAGTTTTAGATGAAGTAGTTATAGAGTTAGAAACTGTTTGGCTTGTTATAAGACTTTTAGAAACCACATGTGGTCTTACTGCAGTTACACCTAAATTTATATCAACTGAAACATGTATAGAGATATCGTCATATTGATTCCAGATATAGACATGATTGTTTGAAGGTATTAAATTTGGTGCAGGAGTAAAAGTTACAGTTGTAGGTTTACACTTATAACAATAGGTAGAAGATACTACTCCATAAGTAGGTAGACAATCGATGTAGTAGGCAGTAGATATCGGCTCAACAATAGAAGTATAGTACTTCTCATACAGTATAGTAGTAGAAACTGGAGGTTCACAGACGTAAACTTGACGTAAAGTTTGAATAAAGGTTTCTGTGACAGTAAAGATTGGACATAAATTCATATTAGATAATATATAAGATAAAAATAAATAATAGTGACCCATAAAAATAAAAAATTGCAATTTATATATGTTTTGCTTATAGATAATCCATAATATCTGATGAATGCATAAGATTGGATTAGAATGCGAGTTAATTAAATATAGTCTGTAGAATTGCATTAGTCGAATGATGTGTTTAATCATTATTTGTTAAGTTAATATATAAGGCTAATCAAATTTTGTTAAATTTTATAAGCAAAATATGTTGACATGATACAATTAAAATTATAATTCATAAACTTTATTCCATAGTTATTCAGAATATTAGAACAACTTTTAAATATCCAATCTTGAATAAATCTGCACGACTATTTTCCTAATTTGATTAATGCTGAATGAGCCGCACTTGTTGTCAAGACGACACAGTAACAAACTGAAACATAGTAGTAGTAAACCTTATTTACTTAAGAATAAAGTTTCAAAACAATAACATAACAAATTACCAAATTACCAAATTCCACAATTTCTCATTTATATTGTTCTTATTTTCCCTTTGTATTTATTTGAATTGCGTTTACTCTTTGATATAATTTTACCCTGTCTTATATTCCTTGATCATGGATCATAACAATGATAGAGTATCTCCTACAAAGGATATGAAGTCTTTCATGTATCCTGAAAGGAAAGATTCAACACCTATTGATCCCTTACAAGGTAGACCATCTATTTCACAACATACGAGTTTTCCTTCAGATTTACCACATTCAAGTATGACTATGCCTGCTATTTCAGATTCACAACCATTGTCGAAACATTCTGCCTCATTCTCGAGTAATGAACTTCATTCAGAGACAAAACTTGATTCAAATACCTTTTTAAGAAGATCGAGTTCTTATTCTGCAATGAACGCACAATCTATGGAATCAAGAAAGCTTCATAATAGACAACAATCTGTTTTTTCTACTGTAACAAATCAAGATTATAATGCTATTGGTATACCTAATATTCCTTTATCGCCTCCTAATCTTACTGAAATACCTAATTATTCACCTACTTCTTATTTTGATTCTCCAAGGCCTTTATATTTAGGTATAAGTGATGCTACTCCTATTATATCTATACCATCCTTTGATTCTGTACCTGAAAAGAGACCTCCTGCTAATCCTTTCTCTGAAGGTTTAGGTATTTCAGTTACTCCTCAACAGCAAAATTCTCAAGACCTTAAAACTCCTACTGAGTATGCTTTACATATTATATTTACTCAGTTTGTAAGGTACGCTGAACGTAGAATGCATACTTGTTTGTCGGTGCCTCCAGATACTGAACCTAATCTTCTTCAAATATTGGGTCCTGGTGTTGATCCTAATTTTGACAGAATTATTAAATCTTTAGGTTACCTTGCAAGAAGAAGACCAAAACCTGTAATTGATTCAGTAATGTTTTGGAGAAAATCAAAGACTGAACCATTAGTTTCAAATTTAGCTGCAAATTCAACTCTTCCTTCTACTCGTCCTTATATCAATGCATCTCATTCAAGAGGTCCTTCAAATATTCAAAGTCCAAGAGAGCCAAAGAATTTACTTAGTTCAACTATAGGCCATTCAAGAGGGTTTAGATCTAATGAGTCTTCAAATTCTATAGATAGTGATGCTAATGTAAAGGCAATACAAAATGAAAGGAGAAGTCTTGTTAGTATCTTTATACTATGTAGAGTTTTACTTGATGTTATTAGACAAGCACCTCCTGAAGCTCTTGGTGATGAATTGTCTGATAAATTACAAGAAATTGTGTTTAAACAACTACGAAATACTGGACCTGATAGTTTAGCATTGAATACAGCAAGACATGCAAATTGGACTTTATTTGCACAACTTTTAGGTGAAATGTCTGAAAAAAGATTTACAACTACAAGTGATCATTTTATAGCTGAATTAGAGAAATCTGTAAGAGTTGATCTTACTAAGGAATCAGCTAAAAATACTGAAGTAACTGTACAAGCTTTGATATATGGTATGAGGTATCTTAAACTTAAAATCTATCCAATGGATGCATTTGAAGAAGCTGCTGAATTTTTAGAGTCTTTGGGTCAACTTTATTCTGTTTCTCATGGTCGTAAGATTAAACAGGCTTATTCTGAAATATTACATCAATTACTTCTTCCTGTTGCTAATGTTATTACTATTGAAGCAAATAATCCAACTTGGATGAAAGCAACTGAAATAATATTGGTAAAGGCACAAGCAATGGCTACAAAGCAAAAATATTGGTCAAGTGTTTTTCCTTTATTAGCAACTGTACTTTGTTGTTCATCAAATGAATATTTTCTTAAACATTGGCTTAATGTTATTGAACTTAACAGTACAAGACTTCGTGATCGTAGTTCAAGAGGTATTTATTTAACTGGTGTTGCTAGATTACTTTGGGTATACCTTAACAGATGTCCTGAATCATTGAATACAGTTATTAGAAGACTTGATCAAATTTTGAAGATTATTATGCCTATGTCTAAAAAATCATGGCTTAATTCTCCTGATTTGAACCTTGTTATACCACAAATTGCATTTATTAATAGGTCTATTGGATTTCATCATAGAGAATATTGTTTTATACAATTACTTGGTCCTTTACTTAATGTTGAGGCATTGGTTTCTTCAGGTACAAATGTTGCTAATCTATCTTTAGATATAATTCAACCTGAAAGAATGATTGCTGCTATTGTTTCTTATATGTATATACTTGGTGATCAAGCATCTCAAGAAGCACCTTGTCTTTTATTAGATGAAGATATTGATGTTTCTTCAAGTATAATGGATACTACACTTACTGAACCATTTCTTCCTATTCAAATTGGTTCATTATCTGGAGCTTTTAATGATTTTCATACAAGTTTTTTACAGATATTTGGAAAACTTCTTATTCTTATTGATGCTTATTATGGTGGACAAGCATGTCTTGATGAAAGTTCTAGTTCATATAGTTTACTTAGAACACCTGTAGCATCAACTTTACATTTATCATCTGAAGGGAGTATGAATAAACAACCATTTTATGACTTATTATTGGTTATAATTGCAGCACTTCCTAGATGTTTGCCTTCAAATGTTACAAAATCTAAAGTTATTGAAATTTTATGTCAAGCATCTGTTCATTTTGATTCAAGAGTTAGTTCTATGTCATGTAAAGCTCTTAAAGTTTTTGCAGCTGGATTAGATGCACCTTCTGTGATTTCTGGATTTGGTCGTTTTCTTGACAGTCTTGATGAAAAATTACATGGATCTGCAAATTATGAACATATTCAATTTTCTAAGCTTGAACAATCTTTAAAGCTTTATATTGATTTGTTACAAGTATGGAAACAAGATTTAAAGAAAAAGATTACAATGGATTCGACTATTTCTGATGAAATTTCAATTGTTTCTTCTTTAACTTGTATTGAGGAAGTTGAAGGTTTAGGATTCTTTTTTCTTTGTTCTCAGGATCGTGGAACACGTCATCTTTCAAGTACAATTCTTCGTCTTGTAAAAGAATTTGATGATGTTTTTCAAAGGATAAGTCAAAAGGAAAAAGTTGATGAAACAGAAACTTCTTATGGGCGTTTAATTGATGTTTTAGAATCAAAAGATGCATTATCTATTTTAGAAGCTTCAACATCATCAAAAGAGAATTTAAGTTCACCTGAATCAACACGATTAAATAAACTTCTTCAAGGAAAATCAGGATTTTTACTTTTACGTCTAGCTGAAAGTGATTATGGAGTTGATTCAGCTATTTGGTTTAGAATATTTCCTAAATTGGTTGCATTATGTTTTAAGAAGTTTCCTATGTCAGTTGTTCTTTGTCGTGAAACAGTTTGTCGAAGAATTGTTGCTATGAATCCTAATATTCATATTATTGCAGAAACTTCTAAATCAAATAATTCATCTTCATTTGTTAATGATATTATGATGAAACATTCAATGAGATCTGCTTCTGAATTATTAGTTGATCAATGGCGTCTTTATTTGGTATTTGCATGTACTACAATTACAATGACTGATTCACAAACTCAAGTTACTTTAGATACAAAAAAGAGATCAAAGGTTCAAAAGATTTTTTCAGCTAAGACTTTATTTCAACTAATTACTCCTTTACTAAAAGTTGAACAAGTCAATATTAGAGAAGCATTAGTTACTGGTCTTTCTTGTATTAACATTAATCTTTATCCTACATTAGTTGATTCTTTAAGTGATATGATGAGACCTTGGAGTTCTGAAGTTATTCTTGCAAAAACACATCATCGTACATTATCAGGAAATGTCAAGGTTAAAAGACACGAAAAGCTTGTTACAGAAGTTACACATGTTCATCAATTAACATCTGTATTTTTGAATGATCCTTCAATTTATAACAATTCTGCAATTCTTGAAAAAGTTGTCAATTTTACTAAACTTATTAAAAATTTTCTTTCTGATCCTCAAATTCGTTTAGATTTCAGTTATCAAAAACTTATGCGTTATTTTTGTGGACTTTTAGAAAATCTCTATTCTCAACTTTGTGCATGTGATATTGCAGACAAATGGATTCCCTTTGAAGCTCGTATTTCTTGTTTTACTTTAATTGAAGATTGGGTATCTCATTTGCAACCTCTTGAACCTAATTATGACTATTTTAGCAGAAATAGAAGTGGAAGTGATGATTCTGCAAGAATTAGTAGTGAAAGAGATTTAGCTATTGCTGCAATGGCTGTAGAAAAGAAAAATTTAGAGTATGCTGCTTTACGTGCAATGGTTGCTCTTTGTGCAGGATCTATTATATTTCCAATTGATGATGGTACTCAAAAGGCTATATTAGCACTTAATGTTAAAGGTCTTCTACAATGGGCAGATTCTGTGTTGTCTAGTCATAGTGATTTAAAGCAAGAATTAGGTCAGAAGGCATTATACAATTTATTGAAATATAATCCTGATCAATCAGCATTTTTAAAGGAATGTATAGCTCAATCTTATACGGAAAAATCTGAACCTAAAGCGAGTTTAAGTTACTTTTCAGTTGTTTGTAAGATTTTTGAAGAAATTGATGATTATCCTTGCTTTCCAAGATCTCTTATTACATTAGCATTGTTTCGTCTTGGTGATGATAATAGACATGCACGTATTATGGCATTGAATATGTTAGTTATTATTGAAAAAAGGTTCTTTGGTTCATCAACAGCACATGATT
Source organism: Tortispora sangerardonensis (assembly GCA_030566855.1). Lineage (NCBI taxonomy): Eukaryota > Fungi > Ascomycota > Trigonopsidomycetes > Trigonopsidales > Trigonopsidaceae > Tortispora > Tortispora sangerardonensis. Next base: position 122,894 of record JAKUBJ010000012.1, on the reverse strand, counting down.
TTAAATCTTCTGTTTCTGATAGAACAACAACAGTTTATAAACATGCACAATTTGATATTTCAAGTCAACTTGCAACAGCACATCCTGAATTAGCATTTGAAGTATTTTCTGAATTATCTATGTTTTTCAATATTGTTGGTCCAAAAAAAAGAAAAGATATGTTGGCTGTTTTCTTACCTTGGGTTCAAGCATTAGAATTAAAGATTGACATTACAAGTGAAGATTTGAATTATTCTGCATATATGGTATTAACGAATTTATTTGAAATTACTATTAAATTTTCAGATCAAATGCAAAATGAAGTTGAAGCTCTTTGGGTTGCTTTAGGAAGTGGAAGGTTTCCTGGGAATGTTAAAGCTGTTTTGGATTATGCAATGAATACTTCAATTGATAGAAGAGATTCAAAGTTTATTGAAGTTTGTAAACAAGTTATTGTTCATATTGCAAGTACACCTGCAGCATCAAAATTTGAAGAAGCTTTAATTTCATATTTTGGTCCAAGAGCAATTGTACCTTATCATCAAGAAGCAAATATTCCTTTACCTGATCCTACAGATAATTTATCATATGTTGCTAATTTGGATACTGTTTTAAGTACACCTGTAAAACAGTTCCCATTTTCAATGACACAAGTTGCAATGATTTTATTAGTTGATCTTATGGTTAAACCATTAACTGCAGTTGAAGATAATGTATCATTAATTTTACATGTTTCATTTGTTCTTATGGATCATTATGCACCAATGGTTCAAGATCAAGCACGTGAAATGCTTATACATTTAATTCATACAAATGTTGATTCTTCAAAATTAGATGAAGCTAATGAATTTATTGATAGGTTAAGAAGAAGAGATCAACGTACAGTTTGGGCATATGATGATTTAAGTCAAGAAAAAGGTGGTTTAAGAAAAGCTCGAAATATGAATTGGTGTATTGAACAAGTTATACCATTATTTTCACATATTTCTGGATTAAAAGAAGAATGGAGTAAAATGGCATTAAAATGGGCAACAATTTGTCCTGTTAGACATGTTGCATGTCGATCTTTTCAAATATTTAGAAAGACTTTTGTTACATTAGATGGACCAATGCTTTCAGATATGTTAGCACGTTTATCAAATACAGTTTCTGATTCTCAAGCTGATATTCAAGGTTTTGCAATGCAAATTTTAATGAGTATAACTGTTGTTATTTCTGATTTAGATGCAGCTACAATTAAAGAATTTCCTCAATTATTTTGGGTTATTTTTGCTTGTTTAGATACAATTCATGAACAAGAATATTTGGAAGTTTTACATTCTTTAGAAGTTCTTCTTGATAAGGTTTATAGTTTAGATTTTGAATGTTTTGATGATTTAATGAGTTCAGTTCCTTCAAATTGGTCAGGTAAAATTGAAGGTTTACAAATGAAAGTTTGTATTGGTTTAAGATCATCTACTTCATATTCTCACAGTGTACGTGTTTTGGAAAAATTGAATAAATTACAAGATTCTAAAGTTATTAGTGAAGAAGGAAGAATTTTGTTTGCTTTACTTGCTTTTATTCCTAGATTTTTACATGCTCTTGAAACAAATAATGTATCTAAGATATCATCATCTGCAGATGATATTGCAAATATGGCTGATTTGTTAGGATACCCTATGATTTCTAGATTGATGACGTCACTTTCTAAAGAAAGATTTCGTAAAAAGGAAGATTTTATTCAACAAGTTGTTAGTGCTATACAGAACTTATTTTTTCCTAAATTTGAAGCAGCTACTTATTTATTTTTATTGAATTTTCTTTCAAACAAGATGAAATGGATTAAAAAGGAAACACTTGCATTTTTGTCAAAATTAATGCCATTTATTAATCTTCAAAATTCTGAATTTTCAAGTGCTGGTGCTGATTTAATTTCTCCAATGCTTAGATTACTACAAACAGAATTTGCTGAACAAGTACTTGAAGTTTTAGATGAAGCTGTCAGAATTACAGGTAGTCAAATGGATAAACATATTTTAAGGATGAGTCTTGGTAATAGGACAGTTAGAAAGGAATATGAAAAGACAGTTACATTGTTTGGTATACCTGATGATAATGGATGGTCAGTTGCAGTACCAAAATCTGTAGCTACACAAGTTAGGTATAATGTACATGCAGTTTTTTATACATGTGCAGCATCATGTGGTATTACAGAATATGATCCTATAGATCAAGATGGTCAATTTGATAATGTTGAACCAGATGAAGTTCAATTTCAAACAGAAGAGTATGCATATAATGAGAATTTTGGAGAAAGGCAGTTTAGATCAGATACTATTATTTCAGGTACAGAAAGTCCTGAATCATTATCACATATGTGGGTTGCATTAGATAATTTAGATAATTTCTTTACAGAGGATGTTAAAAGTAATGTTGCTGGACATATGCCTTCATTTAGTCAAACTAGTATTGATGCAGAAAGGATTGATATGGATTATAATTATCAGAATGTTGGAGCTGCAGATTCAGTTGCTCAATTGTATGATGGGAAAGTTTTACCTATTTTGAATAAGTCATTAGAGGATGATGATGATTTCTTTGCTGCGTTTTAGTTACACAATCTTGTCGTAGACAAGATTGTGGTTATGTAAATATGTCTACAAAAGTTTATGTGAATGTGAATGTTATTGTCTATGGTTATGTTAGTGACTGTCTTATCAAAGTTTATATGAATACATTATACAAGCTTATCAGCTTGTATAAACTGTATAAACTTTATAAGTCATATAAGTTTCTCTAATGATACTCGTTGACCTTCTCCTACTGTCTCATTTATTCTTGCTCCAATAGTACACCATGAAAGGAATCCTAAACTTGTGAAATCTTTACTAAATCCTGAATCACATTCAATCACTGATCTTACAGTCATTCTTGTATATGATGACCTATCTACCTTCTTATTGGAATTTTTACCAAAAGATATTATCTCTATTCTTACACTATTATCACCTTGAACAAACAATAAACTGTTTATTGGTATTTGGAACTCTTCATGTGAACTATACTTGATTGTACCATTAGCAGTAAATGGAGGACAATAACCTGCAACAATACCTGTTCCAACTAATTCTAAACTTGGTATTGTAACTCTTACACAAGTTAATTTCAAATCAGAAGGTTCTACTTCAACAAATATTTCAGTGGATTCTAAGAATGAGTCAGATTTTGATTTGTTCATTATGCTTATTGTTGAATGAGATAATGTTTACAAGTGTTGATTGCTTCACTTATATACATAATTTACTACATTCTTACCTTCCATAACTGAATATACCTTACAAAGGTACAAACAAATTGTACCTGTACCTGTTATGGATTTTATATACATTCATCGTATAACTAATATATAACGTCTATAATGTTTATTTTGATATTGCTGTAGAAGGTACAATTCTATGTTATTTCCTTATACAGATTACTGAAATTGTTAATTCAGGGTCCAATACTTCTTAACACTTTTTTCCTGTATTTCTTATCAAAATTGATCTTTTATACTGTGTTATGAATTTCCCAAAAAGGGTTCTTTATAAACAAACTATGAAAGTTAGATATGCCTTGATTTGGATCTTAGAAATCGTTAATGATTACTAAGATTTCATTGTTTTCTAAGTGGAATATTTAATATCACCAAATATCATAAATTGTCGTTATAATGCTTAATTACTGTTTGTAGATAAATCAATGGTACGTTACTTATTCCGAATTTGCCTACTGAGTCATTTCTGTCTTGGCATCTTCTTTCTTAGAAGTATCGGTCTTAGAAGAATCACTCTCTTGAGATTCAGAAGTCTCCTTCTTAGTTTCTTCTGTCTTGGCATCTTCTTTCTTAGAAGTATCAGTCTTAGAAGCATCACTTGTAGAATCATCGCTCTGCTTAGACTCAGAAGTACCCTTCTGAGTCTCTTCTGTCTTGGCATCTTCTTTCTTAGAAGCATCGCTCTGCTGAGACTCAGAAGTACCCTTCTTCTCTTCTTTCTTAGAATCATCAGCCTTCTCAGCAGAAGTATCCTTCTTCTCTTCTTTCTTAGAATTATCACTCTTCTCTTCCTCATTCTTCTCATTTTGAATATCCTCCCTAACCTCCTTCTTCTCTATTTCCCCTTCATTTACACTCTCTCCATCACTCTTTTCACCTAAAACAGCCTCATCAGGTGCAATCTCATGCTCTTTAACTCCATTAATATCACCTTCTGGTATAAAATCTTCATTCTTTCCCTCATTAGCTTCAGACAATTGCTTAAGACGTAATTGACCTCTTGGTGCACGATCCTCAGCTTCTAATCTAGCTTTCTTTAATACTTCCGCATATGTCTCTATATGCTCTTGCTCTTCTTGATTTTCAGGGTTATAACTTACTAGACTACCTTCATATGAAGAATCATGTTTAACCATATCCAAATAAGCAAGAACATCCTTCTGTCTTGTCTGTTCAAGATACCTTTCTTCCTTATCAGCTGATGGACCTGCCAAAAGAGGAAGAATACGAAGAAATGGTGGTGTTTGATGTTTTGGTTGCATAACATAAAGGTATTCTTTTACCTTTTTAATTGATGCAACTTTGACACAAAGAAATTGTTCCCACATATCATCAATATTGCTATATACAACAACATTTTCAAACTTCCCAGGAGTTGGTGTTAGTACACATTTCTTGCTAACTGAACTTCTTATTAAATGTGAATCATGTACAATTCTCCTTAAACTAATAGGAACTTCTTTAAATATATCATCTGTCAAATTTCTCTGTTGAAAACGATGTGTAACATCTGCTGAATATCGTTTTATTACTTTGTCATGTACTTTCCTTTCAGGATCATAATCGACCTCTTCAGCAAGTTTTGATTCTTTAAATTCTGATAAATCAGTAACACCATGTAATAAATGACCAGCATAGTCATAATATTCTACCATTTCAGACCAACTTTCAGCTATATCTTGAAAACTTCTGAAATCAATAGCCTTCTCAATAACCGGCATTTTTATATTTCTATACTTTAAATCTTCTGCTAAATCAGAAGTAAAATGTACTGTTTCAAATTCATCTGGTGGAAAAAGAACAACTGTACCAGCTACCAAAGAAAGTTCTTGAGCAACTGTTAATCCACCTTCTGAAGGAATATGAGAATGTAAATCCCTTAAAGCACTCTTCCATAAATTAGAATAAAACCTTCCAAATGATCTCCATGTTTTTCCAGTATAAAGTACACCATATTCAGATAAAACTTGAGCAAAATAAGGACTAGTTCTTCTCTTGTCAAAAGTACGATGAAAATTATTAGCAGAATCCATATACAAACCAACTCCAGATAGAAAATAAGGATGTTTTTCCATTATACCTGAATATCTGTATTTCATTCTAGCATACATGAGCCATTCGTACCAATAAGAACGTAATTCAATTTCACCAGGAAGAGCAATAACTTGAGAGTTTTCAGCAACTGGATAATAAGCAGTAAATAAAGAATGAAATGCAGAATTAGGAGAAACTATATTGATTGTGACTTTATCTTGAGGATAATTTGATGACGTAATTGTATTTCTCAAAAGATCATTAAGAATATCAGATCGTATAAAGAATGTAATTCTAGGTCTTCCAGTTGATATGAAATTAGTTTCAATGATATTTCGGAAAAGACTAATTGCTTTTGAAGGACTTGTACGTACATCAATAACAATTTCTAATTCAGAAGTAAACCAATCTGATAATGAAACAACAGACATTGTATTAGCCCAATGTAAGAAATGTAAATCTGATGAAGAAAGAGAAACAATTTTTGAACGTCTATTTGTTTGTTTCTTTAAAGAGTCAGTAATGCCAGAATGAACAGCTGTATCAGTTTCTTTTTCAGGTAACCAGAATATAGAAGCAGGGTTTAATTGTTCAATTGCCATAGTTGTAGCATGACTTGCAAACAAATGACGTAATGAATGTGAAGGGTTATTATAAGATGCAGTACCGTTATGTATATTCAAAGAACAAGTAGTAATGTCAGAATTTGGATCTGCAAGTGAACCTTGTAAAGTAGCAAACTGGTTTCTGATTTTAAGCCTATTTGACATTGACTTCTCATCCTTTAAAGACCTAACAAGACTCAATAAATCAGTAAATCCGAAATTATTCTTAACATCTTCCCAATCTAGATTTTCGTAACCAAGGTATAATACATGTACACTTGAAGGGTTATTAACAGCTGTTTCGCACATTGCAGCGCTTAGCTCTTTTAAAGAATCCATTGAACCAACAATATATAGAGTTTTCACAATATTTGTTGCTGCAGAACCATACGAAAAACTTGATTGTCTAAACAAAGATAAAGTATATGATAAGTCATCAAGGTTTTCAGCATACAATTTAGAATCTATATCGTTCTTTTCTGTACGTGAATAATAATCTGTATCGTTATCAAATTTATTTACAGGAGTGTAGTCATAATCACGATGAAAATTTGATGTAAAGGTACGTAATAAGAACAAAAAGATAAGAAGAGCAAGACTCAATACAGTCTTAATAGCAAGCTGCCTTTTCTTTGGTGAAAGGCGGGTTGAATCCCATGCTTTCTCTAACTCTGAAGTCATCACAAATGCTAGATGCAAACTCTTAACAGCTTTAATGTGAAAGTGTGTAAAGATGTACCAAAACTCGCCGAATGTGTGCCAAATGCGTACCAAAATGTGCCAAATGTGTACAAAGGAATGAGCCCTGATAAAAAATACAAATCTAATACAGGGTACAAAAGCGATCGAAAGTATAAAAGTATGAATTTACAATATATGTAATCCAGTTAAATAATTTTAGTGATGTATTCGAATAATTACTGTATATGCGAGGACAAGTAAGATTCTATACTCTGTTCAGGGGTAATCTGGTAAGAAGAACGCGTAGAAATAAGCGCTGGAGTATATTCTAGCCGCATGTACAGGGTAATTAAATGAAAAAAGAAAAATTGTATAAATTCAGTATATACATACATGTAAATAAAAGTAATAAAGAGTGCATTTAAACAGAATTTATTTACAAATTAACACATTTTGGATGAAGTTTGATGAAGTTTGAAGTATTAGAATGGTGTATTCCCAAAAGGGAAAGAAGTGGTGCAGAAATATGAAGCAATGGAACACAACCTAGTCAAAAGGTCAAATATACTCAATTTTTTAAAGTTTTTGTATTAACAAAGTTTAAAGTAATTAAAGACTCATTAACTTTGAAATTTTCAAACATTGAAAATAATTTTTGACATGCAGTGAAGTTATTGTGGCTTAGCAAAGTGAAAACATTAAAAAAAGACAAATCTGTATATCCCAAAAGAGTGCATTCCTGACCTCCAAAAATCGCAATTTTTATCAATTAAAACAAAGTACAATATACAATTTCATTTGCGCCATCATTAATTATAAATATTTAACAATTTATAGATCAATTGAAACAAAATTGGCCATGTATGACGTACTCTGCATAGATCTACAAGATTAGTCATTAATGCAAATAAGGTTTCCGCCTAAAAAACTTTAAATGACATATATTCATCCAATAACAATAAAAAGAACCATCTAGAATGTAGTAGCAGTTTCGATTGCCTGACTTCCCTATTCCGTCATAGATTTCATTTTTCATATAAATTCTTGCTAAAACGACTTCAACTTTTACTTTCATTTTCATTCAATTCAAAATAGAAAGTGTAATTTATACTTTTTTAACTAAATTAAAAGCCCGATTTTCCTTTGTTTGTTTTCCTTGACTCACTTGTTATGATTCAACATTATATCGAAATTCCTAGACGGCCTTCGCCGGAAGCTCATGCATTGAAATTGAGTGCACTTCTTTCACAATTAGAAGATGTACAATTTCAACAACAATCGATTCATCGTAAGATTGGATTTTTGAAACAAAAGGAAAGAGTTTTAGATGTTGCAAGAGATAAATTATTGTATTTGATTGCACAAGAACAAAACCTTGTAATTCAAGAAGAACAAAGACGTCGTGAATTAGTTAAACGTCAAAAGCAACTTGATGAATATATGAGACGTAGACAATTAGAATTGACAAGATCAAATGCTGATGTTGATATTTGTCAATCTATTCTTCGTCAATTAGGAATGCTTCATCAGTATCCTGATCCATCTGAAATAGTATTCCAGCCTCAACAGATTGCTTCATCTAAGGGAAATGAATTAGAAAGGTTTCTTGAATTACTTCAAGGTCCATCTGGTGTTTCTAATCAAATAGAATTTGTACCTGGTAAGAGAGGTTCAAAAAGGACTTCGAATGTTAAGGACTTCGGGCAGCCTCAGGTGTACGAACCTGAGTATGAGGTTGAGGAGGTACATGATCAAGTAAATGAGCCTACTGATGAAGTACTTGATCATCCTGCTCAAGTAGATCAAGTAGCTGAACCCCCTAAACAAGCTAGTATTACTCAATCTGATACTCTACCAGGAACTAATATACCCATTCCTTGGTTAGAATCATTCCTATCTACTTTAAGCAATGAAGCAGAACAATCTAAACCTGTGGAACAATCTTCTGGAGATTCACGTTCTCCAAAAGAAAATGATGAAGATATAATTGGTAAATTCATTCCTGCTTATGATAACCGTAAATCTTCTGTTATTGATCCTTCTTTACAATTTGAAGAAGATGATGATCAAGATAAACTTTCTGGAAGTTTGAATGAAATTCCATTGCCTTGGTTAAAACAACTCTTTACAGAGAGTGGAAGTAAAGAAGCTGGACTTGAACCAAGAAGTGGACCACCTGTTGGAGTTCAATCTACTAAACCTCGTGATGAAGATATAACAGAACGTATTGAATTTATTAGTTCAAAAGTTGATCGACAAATAGCACTAATTAATAAATCAACAGTGCAACAATTGAAAGTTATAAGAGCAGAACTTGAAAGGTTATATTCTGAATTAGATGCAATTGATATTGCACATATTGAAGAGACTGTTGGTTTACGTAAATTGAAACATGATGCAACAACCAAGGCAGTTGATGCAGCTAATTTAATTGATGAAAGATTGGATCAACGTTCACCTTCTCCTGTAAATGTGCCTGAACAAGTGAACACACCTGTGAACCAATCTAAACCTGTTATTCATCATGTAACTATTGAAGATGTTGAGGATGATGGTACATGATAATATATTACTTCACATAATATTTCCTTTCAGCTTCAGTTGTAGCAATATCGAAACATTTAGCAATATCATCTTTTGTAACTATTGTAGTACCAAAATTAAAGTATGAATACAAGTAAGAATTATTTGATGTAGCAATTATATTTGCAAATGCAGGTGATGCCCTTTGTTCAAGATCATTTGGATCAGTAAGAATTGTAACAGGTTTATTTGTATCTTCTTCAAATATAGCAAAAGTAGTAGGCCAATTATTAAGCTTTGTTGTTGATTCTAATGGTACTGATTTCTCAGAATCAGCAATAACTTGACTGCTATCTTCATCAATTTTAGTACATGGAAGACTTGCAGTTCTTAATGCATGTGTAAGTGAACTCCAACAAGCTGTGAATGGGAAAACTGGTCTTGAAAGAACATCAAGAAAGACGTTCAATATGAAATATTTTGTACCTATAAGGTCTGAATCAACAGTCTCTTTGATCTTTAAACTTTCTTTATCAATAAGACCTGTTTGTTCTATTATATCAAAAAACAGTTGACTTAAACTCATTTCATCTTCATTTGGTGCACCTGTTCGATTTACAAATGTAACATTAGTGAAAATACCAGGAGTATCGGAAATTGAAAGTTTAATACCTGTTTTTACAATACAATCTGATTGACGTACAATCGATGATCCATAACAACCAGGTATTTTGTCTGAATCAACAAGAATATTAGCAGGTTTGGTATATGATCTTTCAGCTATTCTTGAACCATCTTTAAGACATCTTTTTAAGTAGATATTAGGAGCTGCTTCAGCAAATATTTCACCTGGAATAACTATTTTCCCCATTGTGAAGATCAAATTAAGTTTGTCTTAACTGCACGACTACACGACTGGGTGAATGTATGAGATGTGAGTGTATTGCTAAGTTGGTGGTGCAGAATTTTAGCTGCACCATTCATGGTTCATGAATCACATACACATAACAGGGTAATTCAATATACTCATTTTTATATCATCTTTAATGTCTAAAATCACTGTAATTGGATCATTAAATGTCGATCTTGTTATGACAACTGATCGATGTCCAAATTCTGGTGAAACTGTGAAAGCTGAATCCTTTACTACTCATCTAGGCGGTAAAGGCTCAAATCAAGCTCTCGCAATTGCTAAACTTTCAAGGTATAGTGATGATAGAATTAGTATGATTGGTGCTGTTGGTTTGGATCAGTATGGTAATGATTTGGTGACATCATTGAAAGATGAAGGTATTGATATAAGTGGGATCATTACTGTTCCAGATCAACCTACTGGAGTTGCTATTATCATTGTAGAGAAGTCTGGTGAGAACAGGATTCTTGTGAATTCTGGTGCAAATAAGTTTATGAAGATAAACAGTTCAGCTTTTAGTGATAGTCGTGCAATTGTATTACAAAACGAAATACCATGGGAGTCGGCGACACTGGCTATAAACGAGGCTTATGAACGTGGAGTTTCTGTAGTATATAACCCTTCACCTTTTGCACATATCCCTGATTATCTTTATGAACGTATATCATGTTTAATTGTTAATGAAGGTGAATTCTTTCAAGTATTGGAGATGCCAGAAAGTGAAGAATTCACGCTCAAAGCATTCAAGGAATTGTCTAGTGTAATTCATTCTAAAGGCACAGACACTATCATAGTTACATTAGGATCTAAAGGTATCTATTATTCGTCTAAAAAGTTGTCTGAAAGTGGTCACGTATCTGCATTCCCCGTTGAACGAGTTGTAGATACAACTGGAGCAGGAGATACATTTCTAGGTGCCTTTGTCAGTTCATGGTTCTCTTACAAGAAATATGAGTTAAGAGAAAGTATAATATACGCATCAGCAGCAGCATCATTATCTGTTCAAAGAACAGGTGCTGCTTCTAGCATTCCTAAACCATCAGAAGTTGAAGATGTTTTAAATAAGTATAATATATGATGCCAGTACTGCGTGAGCTCAGTGAGCTCACAGTACTGCGTTCACTATATTACGTTCACGCAGTACGTTGTCTCTTAACATAACGAGACAAATCACCTAAAGCCTCTAATTTCAAACTTCCAGCTCTTCCTGGTCTTTCTGATTTATGTTCAACAACATCCTTATCATTCATTAACAATGAAAATCCAGAGAAAATACAATGAACCATCATCATTGGATGATAATCAAGATTTGGAAGCAATTTAGGTGTAATTAAAAAGTATTGTGGTGCATCTTCACGACAAGCCAAATTAACTAATCTCTTATGAACAAGCCTCTCATTTCTAGGATCCATTCCTTGATTAATCTCATCAACTAACCTGAATGGAACCTTTGTAATACCCTGTAAGGCCATTAAAAAGTATATTGTAGACACTGCACGTTCACCACCACTTTGTCTGAATCCTGTTAATGGTTGTAATTGTTCTTTCTTACGGAATTTCACCATAATAACAATTTGCCATTTAGCATAATCTGGATCTTCACGAAGACAAACTTTACCTTCACAATTAATAAATTTCAAAGATTTTTCAAATTGTGCTGAAATATGTGCAATAATCTTCAACATTTCAGTTTTATACCTTATTTCAATCTCTTCAATTTGTGAACGTTTGCCCGTATTTCTATCTGCTAATCCAGCAATAACCTCTTTAATCTCATTAATACGTTCTTCTCTTTCTTCGTATTCTTGTAAAACATCTTCAACATTATCCTTACGTGCTCTTAATTTCTTTCTTATATCTTCAAGATCTGTACTAATCTTAGTTTCAAGATCTGTTAAAGATAAAGAGCTCTTATCAACAAAATCTCTTAACCTTTCTGACTCTTCAGCTGACATTTCATTCACAATCGCTTGCATCTTACTAAATAAATCATCCCTAATCTCCTTAACAGAATTATATACCTTTTCAGCTTCTGATAATGACGACCTAGCTGTACTTAATTCTTTCTCAAGACCAAGTTTATCAGCATCAAATGCATTAATCTGATTATCTAGATATTGAATCTTGAAAAGTAGCTTATAGTATTTCAATGCAAAATTATTATGAGATTCTGATTTGACTTTAAGACTGTTAGCCATACTCTTCAATTTATCAATAGCCGTTCTTCTATTCTCAAGTTGATCATCTATTTCCCTTTGAAATGATTCATCATCTTTTGATGCAAGTTCTTTCATCTCCTTTGCAATACCTAATTTTTGTCCTGATCTATGGCGAAATTGTCTCTCTTGTTTTAGTAAGTTTCCACGTTCATCCGAAATAGAGTCCATAGTCTCTTTAGCAGCATTACGTGTAAGTTTCAACTTAGAAACACTTTCAACAAGTTGATTAGATTGTTGACGTGTCTCTGACAATTTCACTTCAAGTTCTGATTTTTCTCTCATAAGTTTCTCTTGTTCAATTTTATTACCAGCTGTTCCAAAACTAGAAATTAATTGACTAACTCCAGAAAATGTATATGATTTAGAAATAACTCCACGTTTACCATAACTAGAACGACTACTGGAAATATGCAAATTTCCAGATATAATACTTGGAAATACCAATTGTCCAGATACCTTATAATCTTTAGCATTGTCAATATCTTTGTCACTAAGTGGTTTAAATGATACTGCTGTTGAACCTAAACCTGTATTAACAGCCAACATATACTTGATTACAGGAGGTGCTTCAATAAGATCAATTGCCCAGCAATCAAATTTAAACTTCTTTAATGTTTCATTAGAACATCTATACTGAACAACATCATCAGGTTCATAATGTTTAACATTAACATTAATTTGTGCTTTGTCAAGGATTTCTTCACCAAATTTTTTGTATATTTGAGAACTTAAACAAACAAATGTCATCATTGCAGAATCACTTACCAATTCACTAATTATAGCGGCATGTTGTTCTTTCCATGATGCAGAAAATACAGGAGGCGCAAGTACATCACTTTTGAAAATATTAGGATTCTTCATAACTGTTTTCATAGCGTGTCCGGTCTTTGCCTTTGCATGACCCATCTTATTTAAAAGTCCTAATTTTGCATTAAACACAGCCTCTGGAGAATCTAATTCTTCTCTTATAGATTTAATTTGTTCATCAAATCTAGCACATTCACGATCCAAATTCTGTTTCTTTTCTGATAAAGTCTTGATGTCACCATCTGCATTATCGTACATAATTTTAGCTGAATCTTTCTCTGATTTATTCTGTTCAAGTAATATATCAATTTTCTTTAATTCTTCATCTGCAGCAACAGAATCATCAAGTTGTGCTTGTAAATCTTCTAATTTGGCCTTTAATGAAGTTCTTTGTTCATTAATATCCTTTACTTTATTTCTAACATTTTGTAAATGTAAATCTTGAGATGCTACCATTTTTTGAAACCTTCTTAAAGTAGCTTGAGATGATTCAATCTCCTTTGCAACAGCTTGAGACTCCTTATGAATCTTTTTCCGTTTCTGTCCACATTCATTCAAACTACCATTAACATCCTTTAAAGATTCATTAAGATACTTTACAGTTTCCTTTTCTTGTTTAATCTTTTCGCTGTAATGAGTTAATGATGTCTTTGCTTGCTTATAATCAACAAGCATAAGAGCATTTGAATAAAACTGTTCTTTCTCTTTTTGTTCCTGGTACTCTTTAAACGCGTCAACTTTAGCCTTTTGACGTAAATGATCAACTTCAAGCTGATTAAGTGTAGTCTCTTCAGCTTTTTTGAGTTCATTAAGTTGTGTAAGTTGATCGCCAAGATCAATAAGTTGTTTATGATCTTGTGCTAATTCTTCAGAAGCAGATTCTTCTGTTTTAAGTAATAAATCAATAGGTGTCATTTGTGCAAAATCAGCTACACGATCTTGTGGTAAAAATTGACACAAATTATCTGTTTGTATACCAAGTTCAGCAGCAAGAGCATGAACATCTTTACGCGTAGAATTCTTACCGTCAATACTCCACTGACTCTTTGTTGAGATCATTTTACGTGTAATTTTTCTAGGTTCAAGGTTTGACCCACAAACTGTCAAATTGATTGTTGCTGTTGTACAACCTTTCTTAATAAATTCAACATCTGATTTCGCACGTCCAAGTACTTCAGCTCTACCACCAAGACCAAGGTGAATACCACATACAACTGTACTTTTACCTGTACCATTTGGACCAATAATCATATTAAATCCAGGACTGAAATTAAATGTTGCTTCAGAGTACGTGACGAAATCGTATAAAGTGATACTCATAATCATACCAGGTTTGAACCCGGTTTTCACCCTGGTTTTGGTTCCGGTTTTAGAAGTACCTTCTTGTTTTACAATTTCTGTCATTTAAATAAGTTAAATGGTCAATTTAATGTTGTTTAAGACGCGAAGTGTGATCGAAGGTTGATGTGAAGAAAACGCGTAAAAAGAGGGCTTAGATTTAGGGTTAAATACTAAATATGACATATTTGGTAATAAAGTATACAATTTGAAAACAGTAATTTACTCAATGTACATGGAGTACATCGTATACATCGTGCACATGTACACGCGTGTACGTATAGGCGTCAAATACATCTAAGTATTCATGTATGAAGCAGGATCAACACCTTCTTCAGGATACTCGGGAATATCAACTTCAAAACGTTCTTGAATCTTCTTAAGAACTTCACCATCATCATCTGTACTAACAAATGAAATAGCTAAACCTTTTGTACCAAAACGTCCTGCACGACCAACACGATGTAAGTAAGAAGCAGGATCACCGGGCAAATCATAATTGATAGCAAGGTTGATTCTTTCGATATCAATACCACGACCAAATACATCAGTTGATACACAAATACGCTTATTGAACTCCTTAAACTCCTTATACCTTGCAATACGTTCCTCTTGAGGAATTCCAGAATGAACAGCAATAGAAGGGAAGTTACATTCATTCAACAACTTGTTAAGTTCATTAGCACGTCTAGTGCTTTTAACGAAAATGATAACTTGATTAAACTCCAAAGTATCAAGAAGATCATTTAATTTTCGGTTCTTTTCCTTTTCACCAAGTTTGCAATAGAATTGTTGAAGACCATGCAAAGTAAGTTTTGTTTCGTCATCGACGTAGATCTCAAGAGGGTTCTGCATAAACTTCTTACAGATCTGTCGGATATCAGGTGCAAGTGTTGCTGAAAACATCATAACCTGTTTTTGTCTGGGTGTAGCACGGAAGATCTCTTGAATCTCATTTCGCATGTCTATATGAGTTAGTAATTGTTAAAAATGATCACTTTATAACTTTGTTACCAAAGTTATATAGCTACAAAGTTTGTAAATGGTTAACTTACCTGTCTCAAGAAGCTTGTCACATTCATCAAGAACGAATACTTTCAAATTATTAAGCTTCAAATGCTTCTCGCGTACCAAAGCCCAAAGTCTTCCGGGAGTTGCTACTACAATTTGAGGACATGTTTCCTTGTTCTTAAGAATCTCAATATCCTTTACCATAGGAATACCTCCATAAAATACAGCAGTCTTTACATCAGGCATATACTTAGAAAAACGAGAATACTCATTCTTGATTTGATAAGCAAGTTCACGTGTATGACATAAAACTACAACTGATACTTCACCAGGAATAGGATCAAGTTGCTGTAAAGTAGATAAAACAAATACAGCTGTCTTACCAAGACCAGATTTGGCTTGACAAAGTACATCAGTACCTAAAATAGATTGAGGAATACAGACTTGTTGAACTATAATAATGTTAGTAGATGTAATAAAATGAAGATATAGTCAGGGAATCTTCGTAGATGTACAAAGGAAGATATAATCAGAATATCTTCATAGCTGTATAAGCCCGAATGTGTATCATTAAACTATTAATGTGATGTTCGATCGATGAAGTTACATTAAGAACCATCTCTTATGGTTGCGTATGTCCTTGACTGCAAGTCGGCATACTTGCAGCATGCTGTATGGCTGCATAGGTGCAGTGTGTATCGTCCATAATGTCTCAATAACGAAGATTATAACCATATATAGAAATGTAATTGAAATACTAACCCTCAGAAGGATGCTCAAAACCGCAATCAACAATAGCACGAAGTAATTCTGGCTTTAAAAGAAAATCTCTAAAACCAGTTGAATGAATTCCTACATAAGAGCCCTTTTTATCATCAGTTTCTTCAGTTGTTGTCTTTACGTCAGATACTGGTACAGCGACATCTTCGGAGTCGGAGTAATCCAAAAGTTCCTCTTCGTGAGCAGCAGCCATTGTTTTTTTATGTTTGTATAAATGAATCAATCACAAGCGGGTAATTTCTTCGGTATAAAAACACACACAAATTTTATCGACTTCTTAACAGAAAATAATAATTCTATAAAGAAAAAGAAAGACTTGTATAAGATGGTTTATGTTGTATATTTTTCTTCTCGAAGGTTGGTGATATAAGTTTTGCAGGGGGCGGCTAGATTAGGTAAGAGCGATTAAATTTTTTACCTGTTGCTATGGTACCCATATGCACGATTTTTCGCGGGTTACAGAAACAAAAATGACCTTCTTCTTCTTTTGACTTCGACCAGTTCCCATAACTTGACTTCTTATTGTATTAAAATGGTATAATGACAACTAGGAATAAAGACAAATATGCAAGGGTATCATATTTGTATCAGGCTGCTGCATTAACAAGCAATTGTGGGTATGAAGAACTTGCACAGATGTATTCTATGAGTATGCAACAAGTAAGTAAGAAATGTGTATTAAGAGTTTCGCCACATATGAAAAGGGATATATGTAAAGGATGTTACAGTATTCTTAGTAGTAAGTATAGAATTGAGAATAATTCTAAGGATGAGAAGGAGGAATGTGAAATTCTTGTTGCTGAATGTCAAAGGTGTGGTAGTAAAAGAAGGTACGCGTATGGGAAAAATAAGAAGTACGAGTTATGGTGCGATACATTTAAGGAATGAAATCCAAATGTTTTGGTGATAAGTTGTAGATCGTATGGTGTTAATTACTTCAAATTGGCGCGCCGGTTGACACGTCGGTTGACAATGTTGTAATGATACATCTGGTTATCGTAGAGGGATAATCGTAAATACTACGCAATCGATCTGTTAATAATGCACTTTAAGTTTAATCTGTTTCCGATAAGCAATTGGGATAAGGAAATAGAGAAATTGTCTAGATAGATCTATGTACCCTTAGTAGATTTGTTAATATATAGGTTCGGATCAGAACTATTGTAGCATTGGCTATATCTAAACTGCTATTAACAAATTAAGTCTTAGTGCTCAGAAAGATGCGTTTGATTCGTAGAATAAACACCTCTTATGTTCGTCGTCCTTTGAATCTATCAAAGGATTTGATGGCAGATATATACATATAGTATATAATAGTTAGAGGCAGATCAAATATCAAGCACACTGTATCTCCATATAATGATTCTCTGTTTATTATAAGGTCAAGAGTTGTGTTACAAATAGCATATCTTAATGGAATGTTGGGTTTTGGCTTTGTAAATTATGCAAACTTTATGCCTTATGATAAGCAAGAATATTAAAGTGGAGATATAGTTGTCAGTGGCTTTAGATTAAATTCTGAGCCATTGATTATACTTAAATTAAGTAGACGTAGGCCACGAGGATATATCTTATGAACGTGGCAAGAGAGGCAGTTTAAGCTGATAAATTTAAGCGTAAAGAGAGAAAAATTAAACCGTGATGAGTGTGGGATGACTTGTATGTGAGAGGTCCGATGTAAGTGAAGAATTCGGATAGTAAGCTTTGAGAGTTAAGACTAGCAACGACATTCGGATGCAAGTGAGACAGAATTGCTAGATTGAATGTTAGTTACTAGATCGTACTGTTAGTTGAAATCGCATAATGTATTGCGTATGAGTTAAGTCTAACAAAATAGATATTATGAGGTTCGCATCATAGACGTTATTGTTCATTAACAGTGGGCAGCGAATGAGAGAGTTCATTATGGTAAATTGAATAATTATGAATGGCGAACGAATATCTAAGAATAGTTATATTGAATGAACGTATAAGATTATGCGAGTAATTAGCAAGGATGATAAGGTAAAGGCGAACATTGGTACCTTAAAAGGGTTGAGTAAGTTTGAGGGATCAAGAATGAAAATAGAAACAACTAGGAAAAATAGTGTCGATCTCATGAAGATCATGAAACTAAAATATCAGAATGAAAAAGGTCGTTAGAACAAATAGTTGAAAAAAAAAAAGAAAAAGGAGTTTTCCTAAAATATCCTTGAACTGTGATTGCGGTCGGATGAAAATGAAATAAGCGGTATCGGTGGGAGATATGCTGAATAGAGATGCGCAGGCGGGAGATGCGCTGAAAAGGGAAATGGGCTAGATGAGGGAGATATGTGTGGTGAGGCTTAAGGGGCACGCGGGAGAGATATAAGATTTATTTTTATTGTGAATCATTTAGACAAGACGTCATGATAATTGATGTATAAGGCATTACTAGATTGCAACAAAGAGAATATTAGTGTTAGCGCGATCTTCGAGTGAAATGAAGTGAAATGAAAAAGGGAGATTTAATGTTTCACAGATGGCTACATAGTGAAAGAAGAGAGTACTGAGTAACAGTTTGTAATCGGGGTTGGAATAATAGATTAGTTAGGGGAATATTACGGCTCAAGATAGTGGTTAGAGTTGATACTGACAGGTAGGATACAGTTCAAAGGTTGAATGATTCTGGATTTCCTTGTTTTGAGAAGAGACTCATCGGCGAGAAGCAACGTGACGTTTGTTTGGATAAGAAGTACGTTAAACGCTGAGTTGAGCTGTTAGTTATTTCCCCTTTTTAATTGACATCATTAATACGCGGTTAAACAGTAAATGATCCTTTTAAAGCACCAGGGGGAGTGAATTTTAGATCTCAGATCAGGCCCCGATTGTTTCGTTTAACGAATGAAGAAGAGACATTTAATAACAGGACTCTATTTTTATCCAAATAGATCTCGATGACACATTTTTGATTCTTTTTTTGAATTCAGTGATACCTGATATAGTATACAATTAGTGTGTTTAGAATAACGTTAGAGCCACGGTTGTAGAGTTTAGTTTACACTAACAAAAGAACGAAATAGGAAAAGATATGGAAAAGAAGAAAGTTAGAACGAAACGAGAAAGAAAAATTATTACGTGAGATAATCGAAAAGGGGATTTAGAAAGTGTGTGACCCTTTACAAATTACAACTTTTACAGTTACAGTTAAAAGTAATGTATTAAAGTCTATTTAAAGTTTTGGTAATATAATTCGCTTAGATTCAAGATGATCTATTTCTATAATCTATTTCTATAATTTTTTGATAGTCTTTAAAAAGCTATAGGGAAAGAAGTAAACATACTGATTTAATGTAAATTGTGCGAATTGACTGTGATAGGGGAATGCATGTTTAGCTTGTTTAACACATGTGAATGTTTTGAAGGTTGCAAGATTGTCGTGAAGTTGTAGTCACATAACTTACGTAGTAAAGAGATATATTTCGATTGTTATCTTAGTGTGACACATCTCAATCCTTAACTGTCAAAAAGAAAATGTAGCAGCCACATAATCCATCGGGATCAGCATGATGTAGCGTAGAAAACACCATACGAAGTATCTATAAATGGAACTAAATCTAGGTTTGTTTATAGAATGGGCATATACTGCGAGGAGAAAGAAAGATTGAAAGTATTTGACATATTAGATCTACATTGTTATTACATTTTGTTATTGGATGGCTATTTAATAGGAAAACTGTCGTAAAGTATATAGCTATAAAAACATAAAAAAAAAGTTCGAAATAATTATTTCGAAAATTAAGGTTTAAGTTTTTAAACCTTAATTTTCGAATCGAAACAGATTCTGAGCCTGCCAGTTTAATAAAACAAAACTAATTTCAATTATGTCATAATTTAAAAGAAACAAGAAAACAATTAAAATATTGACATGTCAAACTTTATCGATGTTAGTTTGTCTAAGACCATCTCATAAACCTTCATTGCCTTCATATTAACTAATCAAAATAATAATAATGACATCCTATACATAAGTTATGAATGACATATATCTAATATAATGAAATCAGCCCCTTTTTCTACTTTGACCCCTTATCGTGTATAATTATTAAACAGGCACAAGATGATCTAGAAATTTATAATAGGAAACAATAAATTTTGTTGGGTTCAATGTAAGATCGAGTTGATTTTGCCAGAAAATTCTCTTCCAATAAAACCTCAATATCGCCTTCGCTTTTTTACGTAATTTCCTCATACTCCGTACGTACTACGCACTTATATCCAAATTCTTATACTTTTTTCACGTTTTACTGCCTACATTTTCATAGCAGAGATCGAATAGCGAAATATCATATAAATAATTTCGAAAAATTAAACTTCAATTATACCTTTAAATTAAAATTTAATTTATTCTGTTTTCTATCTTACTTTTCGATTAACCTTTAAACCTTATTTCCTTACCTTCTACGGCCACCCTTCTCTCTTTGCTCTCTCTCTCCACCTACAGGCTGCCAAAAAATTCTTGCACGAATCCCAAGCCTTTTCCTACATCACCTATCGCTACTCCTTTAAATATCCATCTGGGTTATTTAAAGAACTCTTTCTTTCTCTTCGTCCTCATTCTCCTTCATTCAATTCATCACTTTCTCTCTTATACAAAAGCATCTATTCTTCTGCTTTTTTTCGAGAAATAATAAATAAACTTACCTCTTCGATACTTTATTATCGCTATCTATCAACCCTTGGCTATCGCTTTGTTGTTATTTACTCCTCTTTGCTCTTTTATTATATATCTCTCTTTGTGATATATTCATATATACTGCAACAACTCAAATAAATTCCCTCTTACAAGTGTCCTACTTCTTAGTTGACTCTTGATTATCTCGCCCTTGATTTTCCGCGTTTCGCCTTATACCCTCGTCCGTCTTTTCAAACTAACAATCGATCTTACTCTTCTTATAACAGCAAGAAGAGCATTAGTTTTACTTCTATAAGACAAGACATTTGCTTCACAAACTTCAAAACTTTACAAATCACAAGTTTTGTTATAACTTTACAAGCTCATAAAGTCACTCCACAAACGTACTTCGCAAGCTCACATACGCCCTCTGGGATCGAATCGGCAGCTCTACTTTCCATTGAGATCTTTAATTTCATTATATTATTGAACTCAAACATCTCAAATCGATACGATTATTAAGGCTATTTTTCATCATTAAAATTGCTATATCGAAATCTATATAAAGCTACATTCTTGCTACGTTTGACTTTTGTTTATTACATTAGGCAGGTTTCATTTCCTATCTATATATTATTAATTTCAATTACGGTTCTCTAATAAATTGAATTGTCATTTAACAACTACATTACTTAGTATTTTTCGGCTAACTTTGTTGTTTATTTTCCTTACTAATTTGTTTTCCTTCTTTTTGTTTTACTTTCGACAGAATAATAACAACAGCTATGTCTACAGTCATGAATCCTGCTTCTGTTCCTCCGATTTATTCATCTCAGCACTATTCATCTTCTAACCCTGCAGCCTCGGCCGCTACCCCTCCTGCATCTGCTCCAAGAACTTTAGACGCTCCTTACTCTAGAGCTATTTTCAATGCACCTACATCTGATCAATCTTTTGCTCATCCACCAGAGAGATCTGCCTCAATCTCTGCTGCTTCTGGAAATCCTTCTGCTACAGGAAATCCTGCAGGAACTTCTGTTCCTTATAAGCCTGAAGCAGCTGGTCAATTGTCTCCTAATTCTGCTGCTGTAGCTTCTGGTGCTTACCCCTATGACAACAGACAGTCTATTTCTGTACCTAATCATAGATTGTCTACTTCTTGGGGTATTCCTTATAATTCAGCCTATGTTCCTAACGCTCCTAATTCTACTTTAGCTCCTTATCCTTATATGTACGGTGCACCACAATCTAACAATCCTGCTATGATGCGCAGAGACTCTGCTAGAGGTAGTGAAGTACATCCCTTAGGAACTTACATTGCACCTTCTAGGTACAGTGACCGTGATTATAGGTACCCTTCAATTTCTGGAGCATCAGCTAGACTTTCTACTGCTGGTACTGAAGATTATTCTTCAAGTATTCCCAAGCCATCGCCTTATTCATACCCAGGTGGAACTTCTATCTCAATTCCTGGAACCTCATACACTCATGGTACTTCTAGTCCTGATGTGATGGCTAGTGGGTATCCTGGAGTTCCTGGAGCATGGAATGAGCAGTTAGCTATGGGGTCTGAGCCATCTTATCGAGCATATCCTGGAAGAGGAGAATTGCCTGGACATTCACCTATGTATCATGATGCAAGAATGGTTGGAGGTAAGATGGGAGATGGTAGTAGATCTAAATCTAAACGTCACAGGATGACACCTTCGCAGGTTACACGTTTGAATGACGTGTTTAATCATACACAATTTCCTTCTTCAGATGAAAGAATACAGCTTGCGAATGAATTAAACATGAAACCAAGATCAGTACAAATTTGGTTTCAAAACAAGCGTCAGAGTTTAAAAGCAGCACAGAAACTAGCAGACGATTATAGCAAAAGTGATGCTAATCCATCTAGCAGTTCAAGTTTATCAAGCTCTGCATCTTTGCCTTCTATTATGAGTCAATCATCAGGAGATGCACATCAATTACCATCAGTATCACAAGGTACATTAGAAGGATCTGTAAGTAATTCTTCTGTACCTAAAGGTGATGTATCACAAGTTACAGAAGGTGTTTCGGCTGGTAATATTGCTGGATATTCTACATCTGAGTATGATGGATATATGAGATCGCATTAGATACTCATTTAGGGCATTGATGGGGACATTTATTCATGTTCTATATATTCAATTGCTTCCTCAGAAATGAGTATGTGATGGTTGTTGTATTTTGGATTTTCTTTGTATCATTATAAGAATAATTGTCGTATATTTTTTGTATTCATCATAGTTCAACCGATTTCTTATTTAACTCTCATCCGATAAGATAAGCGCGCAACATACCCGAATAGAAATGAGTAACGCAGTACCGGCTTTATTTAAGACAAAGTTTAAACAATTAGATAAACAAATTGCGATAACTTCTAAATTTGTAAACATTATACGGACACAATCTAAACGAAATCATTCGATTTATTAGATGCAAGCGAAATTAATTGATCGAATTCATAGTAAGTTATTTCCCCTCTCTCTTGGTTTGTGCATAAGATATAAAAAACAGGTAAATGCTGAAAAGAGTAGATGATGCCAAGATTAGCAAGTTAAAACTGAATTTAAAAATAGATAGCGATAACTTCCCAGTTAAAGCTTTTTTCAAAAATAGTGGTTTGTATAGGGTAAACAAAACTTTATAAAAGGAATTAGAAGCATACCGTTTGAAACGTTTACTTTTATAGGAATGATCATCGTTAAAGCAACACTTATCTGATATTTGTTTAGGATTATAAGATTATGGGTTTGAGTTCAAATCTATCGAAAGTTTGATAGCTTGTAAAGAAAGCAAAGCAGTTAAGATAGTATAAATTAGATTACGATTATTAATTTATATTGATAATTATAAGGAACCCATATAGCCAGTTGCTACATATTTGTTAAATGATTCTATTAAGTATGTCAATTTAACGGTTATGTGATTTTTAAAGACGTTATTCAATCTGTCAAATCTGTCAAATCGATTTCTTTTCGAAAACGTGTCAGTTGTAAATACCAAGACATCTAGCTAATTTATATGAAACTTTGAAACTTTGAAACTTTGTTTAATTGCGATTACTTTTTATTCTCTATATTATTATAGTATTTTAACTTCTTCAATTTATCGTCCTTTTCGCTAAAGTGTGATAATGTTATAAATTAGTATGCTAAGCTATGAACGTTCAACCTCTTTATCTACGCTTCTTATTATTAAAATTTCAACACTAAACGTCCAGTTATGTTAAAGAATATTCATAGCCCATATTAAAATGCTCAACTCGGCTATACAAAAAGAGTAATGATGTTTCTTTAATATTGTGTATATTTGGCGATAAACAAATCCCACGGGGAAACGCAAGTTGACCAAGTTGACTAAGTTTGACTTATCTTTGGCAGGTTACAGAGCAATCTGGATCACTATTATAACTGCCCCAAATGCGAAACGATATTTCACAGAGGCGTACATTACCAACCAGGAAATGTATGTGGCTAAGAAATCGCATGGCTTAGAATGCTTATAATAAATGCACATAAACGTCTATGGCTAAGTAAGATTATTGTAGAATCTGTAGTAATGTTTACCCCCATTCGGAGAACCTACACGGTGTTCCTATTTAATTTAATAAATCGTTTAATTTTACTCATAACTAAGAGTAACGCCGTAAAATCCACTCCTACTTGTTCAATGATTAGCTGCTGCGCACAAAGCAGCTCCTACTCCAGATCCATCACGAGCAATACCAATAGTTAACTTCTTCTCACATTTTTTCCCAACTATTAAAGCTATAGATTCTCTCATTAAAGCTTCAAAATTAGGATAATGCTCAACTACACTACCATCAACTCCAACATCAACATCATTAGGTTCTCCATCACCAAATGCATTGATATGCTTTAATGTAGCTCCTATAGCTATACCAGAAAGAAGTCCTGCTCTTCGTCCAATTGCTGATCCAATCGCATGTATAGCTATTCTTTCACTCTTACTTAACTCTGCCGTATACCCCAATTCATTAAACACTTCTTGCATATGACTCTGACATTCAGTAGAATCTTCTTCTATCTTTGATAGTACAGAGGTATCAATTTCCCATGGTGTAGAAACTTTTCTTTCAAATTCATCTGTTCCCTTTGAACTAAGAATCAATTTTTCATTCCTCAAGCCAACTAAAGCAACACGCAAAAGTTCACCAAGGAACATGCCAGAAATACGCTTTTCAAACATTTGAAATCCAGGATTAGGTGAATTCAAATCCAATTCGTCGTCATATTTAGTAGAAGGCAGTACTTTGAGTTCATTATCAAATCCACCCCATTCTGTATTTACAACCATATATTGATCTTCTGTGGCTGAAGATGCAATACCTAACTTCGATATACTGGAAAGCTTTTCTAAATAAGCTCCATTAGTACCAGTACCAAAGATTGCACCAATAACTGATACATTATTACCTTCAGATTCATAAGATCTTGACATCAATGTTCCAACAGTATCATTGACCAATGCAGAAACATGAACAGGTATTTTCAATCTATCTAACTGTTCTTGTAATAATAATGGTACATCTTTACCAACTGCATCTTTTAAATCAAACCCTTTTGTCCATCTTAAAAGAAGTCCCCGATTGATGTCCGTTTGTTCAACAGGGAATGAAAATGTAAAGCCTAGTCGAAATATATGTCGATCATGATCGTCCTCTACGTACTTATCACTATGATGTGCAAGTAGAAACTCTTTAATGCTACGAGCCATAAACTCAAAAAGCTCATCACTTTTAGCAACCATTAGTTCTTTAGGTACAGGAACTTTACTTTGTACAATTTTAAAGGTAGAATCACCATGCAGTTCAATTGAACATACACGAAAGTTCGTACCGCCTAAATCAACCGCAAGATAAGTACCAGTCTCTGAACCATTTGGTACATGAACTACATAACTTGGGATCATACTCATTGCTCCATTGGCATTGAATGCTTCTAACCCAGTTTTCATTGAAAGATCGAATTCATCAGATATATTAAGAATTGCTTTATCTGTCAATGACAATGACCCAACAATTTCTGCAGTGCGGTCTTCCAGCACTGATGTACTTGGTACAATAAGCATTATTATCTGTATGTGTTAACTTGTAAGGCGTACAATTGCACAACTGCAGACAAAGTAGTCAAATGAGTTAAATGGTTGAGACCACAAATAACAGCAAACGCAATAAAACAACAAAATTGTACTGCGCAAGGAAAATCAATTCCAAATTTAATAATTCAATTACAAAAAACTAATAAATTTTGTCCTTGAAAATATGTATATACAAGGAATGGAAAATTACAGCTTCTTTGCTCCTTTTGGTAATGTTGTTCTAAAGGGTACTTTATACTAGTAAAATACTGTTCAAATTGCACTGTAATGCGTATTTACTTAAGTAAATAATAATAATAGATGATAACCAGGATATCTATTATTTTAACGATATATATATATATCAGTAGATATACGTCATAAAAGGTAGAAGGTGGAGTAGAAAAAGTCGCGTGTGGGGTTAGCTTAAACTATATAAGGCATAGTATATTAAAATGCCAACTATGTTCGCTATTACGGCAAATTATACATTTCTTAGAGATTTGATTTAACGGTCATATAAGATATGTTTGTATAATCTTACAGGTTGATATTACGAAGCAGTGTAAGTATGATGTGAGGCATGATGTCAAGCATAGTACACTACGCAGCACTATACGGTACACCGGTTCATACATCTATCATTCACTACACATAACAGTATTCTATATTAGTTAGTATTCACATCTCAAAAATACACTGCATACACTGATGTATAATACACTGCTGCATAAACTGATATATACACAGGCATATACATTTATACGGCTGTATACTCATATACATGTTTATCAGATTATCTCAAACTTTATTCATCGCAATCTTACGATCGCTAGCATTAGAGGTGTCAGAATTTATTGAGTATTCATCATAATAAAACATATATATCACTTCTTTACTTACATTATTATTATATTTTCTATGAAGATATGTGCGCTGGAGCAGTATAAATAAATTTGTAATTTACCCTGCCATCGTGTAAAAAGTTTATTTTCATTAGGGTATTTTCTCTTAGGGTAGTGACTGTTCTTTTTAGATAGGACGCACTTAATCACCAACTCTTAGATACTTCCTTGTACTTCACCAATCTTCATACACATCAAACAAATATTGCAAAAATGGGCCGTGGTATCTCCAGCTCGTCTATTCCCTATTCTCGTCAAAACCCTGCTTGGTTCAAGCTTACCTCCGAAGAAGTTAAGGAGCTCATTACTAAATATGCCCGTAAAGGTATGAGTCCATCCTTGATCGGTGTCATGCTCAGAGATGTTCATGGTGTCGCTCAAGTTAAGGTTGCTACTAACAACAAGATTCTTCGCATCTTGAAGACTGCTGGTCTTGCTCCTGATATTCCTGAGGATCTTTACCAATTAATTAAGAAGGCTCTTAACGTTCGTAAGCATCTTGAACGTAACCGTAAGGACCGTGATGCTAAGTTCCGTTTGATTCTTATCGAATCTCGTATTCACCGTCTTGCTCGTTACTACCGTACCACTGGTGTTCTCCCCGCCAACTGGAAATATGAGTCCGGCACTGCTTCTGCTTTAGTCGCTTAATTGATATTTTTAGAAAAGGAAATGATATCTTATGATTCTCTTAACATGTAAATGGTTGCTCTACAACGCTACTACTCCCATATTCTTTACATATATATTACACGTACTTCCCATAGCAATTACCAATGGGAATACAACGCTCATTACAATGTTACATTGGTACACCAATATACCATCCATGCACTCTAAGACTTCCCAGCATCACTACGAGACAATAAGAACTCACCTAATACTTTCAAAGGATCATCAGGTTGTTCATGTGCAATCTTACGCATTCCTTCTAATAGAGTAGGCGTTACCTTTTCATTCAAGTATTTGCGTGCAGGTGCACCATCAGCTGCTGGATTCTGTTTAGGATCTACAGTTGAAGTGTCTGATGTAATTGCTTCAGTTTGTGGAGCAGATTCTGTTACAGGCGGTTCACTTATAGCATCTGTTGCTGCAGTTTCAGCAGTTGCAGCAATGTCTCCTGTTCGTGCCTCATCTTGTACTTTTTGTACTTCTTGTACTTCTTGTTCTTCTTTCACTTCCTCAGTAACACTTACTGGAGGGTCGATATCCATTGCTCCTGCACCATCTGTTGATCCATTACCTTCAGGCACTGTTTCAATTGGTTTGTTATCTACCTGTTCACTCATTTTTCTATAATTTTTCACCAATTAGACCTCTTATTTTCGCCAAAAATGCCTATATAATTGCCTTTAAATTGATTGTCGTGGGATTGTCGAGGTATAAGCCTTGACTCCCTTTCGGTTTCTATGAACCTGCACGGCTATCAATACTCGAGGTTCACCAATTTTCTTACACAAACGCGTACAAATTACGTGATATTGAAGCTGGCTCTTTATAATAAAAACATGTGGGAAACTTTAAAAATAGCACCAGAAGATGTTCTTTTGTCTATAGTTCTAAAGTGTGGACAATCGTTCAGATGGAAATCATTCAACCCTTCAAATTCTCCAACAACTTGGGCTTGTGCTATGAGAGGAAGAATCATAGTTTTAAGACAAACTTCAACTGCTATTCAGTTCAAATCTATTCCACCTAAACCTGATACTGAAGATCTCATTATATCGTACTTAAACTTACGAGTAGATTTGCCAAAACTGTATGAAGAATGGTCATCTTCTGATCTTCATTTTGCAGCAATTGCAAAAAAAGGTTTTAAAGGTATACGAGTATTGAATCAGGACCCTTGGGAAACTTTATGTTGCTTTATATGTTCAAGCAATAACAATATAAAAAGAATTACACAAATGGTAGATTCTCTATGTAAAAATTATGGTACATATATTGACGAATATGAAGGTACTAAATTTTATGATTTTCCTGATCCTGAAATGCTTAATTTACCAGAAGTTGAAGTTCAATTAAGATCAATGGGATTTGGGTATCGTGCAAAATATATCTACAAGACAGCTTCAGTGTTGGTAGAAGAAAAAGGAGGTATTGATTATCTATGGAAACTTAGAAACAAAATGGACTATTTAGAAGCAAGAGAAGCTCTTTTAGAGTTCACAGGTGTAGGACCAAAAGTATCAGATTGTGTATGTCTTATGGGACTTAATAAGACAGAAGCAGTACCTCTTGATACTCATGTTTTACAAATTGCACAAAGGGACTACAAAGTATCATCAAAACTGGTTAAAACTTTAAACACAAAATCATACACTACAATTGGAAATTTTTTTAGAGATATTTGGGGTCCCTATGCGGGCTGGGCACAAACAGTTCTTTTTGCTGCTGATCTACCAGACCTTATTATTGAAGTAAGCAATGCGCTCAACATGTTGTCATCATTAAAAACCGATGAAGTCTCTATAAAGAAGCTAAATGATCATTCATTGATCAAAAATAAAGTATTACAATCATCTACTAAAAGACGACGGATTGTTGTTCAATCTGCATAACTCTCATTATGCAATTGTTGTGTGTTTTTTTTTCTCATATCTCTCACTATTGTTTACAAAACAAACTGTATTAAAAACAAAAAGACAAATTGATGATCTAATATTCTAAAAGTAGTGGAACAGAAAAAGGAGCACCATTCAAAAATGAAAAGTATATATATTGGAAAAGAAAGATATACCAAAAGCAAGGAAGTTCTCAATTCATATACCATCTTGATGAATTCTTGTTTTTAGCTCTTTATTTCTCATTCTTTTTAAAAAGCAAATCTTGAATGGTCCTTAAAAAATCAAATTTGTCTTTTGCGTGCAAATCTAAGAAAATCCAAAGATCTTCTTAACGCGTCCGAAGAACCCACTCTTAGCTACAGGTGTTGCTGTTCGTACAACAACTCTAGTAACAGTAGATACGGGTGCGGTGGTTGTAGCAGTAGCGTTAGCGGCGCCATTGCTTTGTTTGATTCTAGAAGAACGGAGACTTCCAGCTTCAACTACGGGAATAGGATTAGCCAAATTGGTTCCATCAACTTGGATAATAGAAATACCTGTTAAATCACAACTAGATGATGATGAAGATGAGGCTGATAAGGGAAGTGCAGAGACACCGTTAGAAAGGATGAGTCCAGAGATAGCAATTGCTACTGCAATAGGAGCTACAGCGACATCAAGGGGAGTGTTGGCAAGTTGAAGTGCGGAAATCATGACGAAATATTTTGCTACGGCGTGAGAAGGAAAAGTTAGACCTTCTCATTATTATATACCCGCTTAGTTCATTTTCTTGCTTTTGCTTTTGTGAAATTCCTGCAAATAGGGTCTTCATATTATCAATGTACCTACTGTGTATATGCCGAAACTATGAAAAGTGTACCTTACTTGGTTATGTGAATTACTGCAAAAAAGGGACCTCTAAGGAGTTATGCTTTCTTGATACTGGAGTAAACTAGACCCTTCCTCTAACATTATACATCAGGCTTGGAGAAGTGCATGAATGTTTCTTACCATTGAGATAGGAATTAAGTTTGTTGATGATGAGTCAATTACGCAAGTCAATAGCAAGTCAACAGCAAATTGCACAATAAGTGAATAGAAATTGCAGTGCAATTACATTTTCATGGTCAACCTCTGCTTATTGCAAAGATATATGGGATACTCGCATTAATCTACTACTGATTTACAAGATAGATGAGGATTAACAGAAAATCTATATATTACTATATCGGACTATTATAGGTAATGCACACAGACACTGCAAGTCACACACACAGAGACGCTCACATGCAATTGAAAAATACTCACACTAATTAGGAGAACCGCAAACAATATCAACGAAAGAACGACTGAAGATCAGGACAATAACTTCATTTGCGTTTTTTTCAGAGTTTTTATGAGTCATAAAATTGTCGGGCCAGAATAGCTTTTGTCTTTTTTTTATTCACCGCAGCAGTTTGATTTTTAAAAAAAAGTGTTTTGATCTAAAAGAATAAGTAGCACAAATTGCATCTTTTTGGGTTAAGATATTAAATTGAAGGAGAATACGATTTTTGTTCATATCTTAAGAATATAAATTTGGAACTTTTGTTTACAAAGAATTCCAAGTGGCCAATGCTACAATTAGTTAATGTGATAAGGAAATATTTCACATTTACTCGACAGGAGGAACAACTGGAGGAACAACAGGTTCTTCAGGAGCAGCAGCAGTAGATGTGACAGCAACGTTGATGATACGGACTCTAATAGGGTCAGAATCAGAAGTTGAAGATGCTTGGAATAACTTCAAGTTTGATTCCTTGTTGAAATCTGATGAAGCAGCAACTTGTAAAGAGAAAAGGGCAACAATGACGGTGAAAAAAGCTTTCATTTTTGAATGTGGTTTGAAAAGTACAAAAAAGTGTGGTATTTCCAAAGGTCTAATGTTGGGCAATACCAACCTTATATATCAAGTTTCTTAACATGGCCCTCCGTTTAAAATTGATGCGTATTAACCTTTCTAAGTGGTCTCTCATAATGCATTGGTTTGTACTGTATAACTTAATGTAGCAAGGGGTCTCAAATCCTACAGGGATCACCTCCATGAACGGCATATGAAATGTTCAAACTTTACATCTCCTTTGGTGAATTACAGTCCCTAATACACAGTTTATTGTTCTTATTTACAACCAATGGTACGAGGATTGTGATAGTCTGCAACAACTGCAGAGTATCATAATGACTGACCTATTTTAGTGTAGGATGTTACAGTGATCAATGAAGTTTAGAATTCAATGGTGCTAACAATTGCTCGCAATTACCACATATTTATCTGACAATACCAGGCATTCATCTCACAAAACCACGCATTCATCTCACAATACCTCGCAATCACTCTACACATACTGTACCTTCACTCTCATGAACCGAGACACCTTAACCAACAACCTTTCTTATCACAAACTCACACTCATCACCTACAATATACTCTTCAAATAAAATAACAACTCAATATATTTCCCCACAAATTCTTCGAAACAAAAATAGTTCATCACATGCACACAGTAATAAGTTTAAGGCTTTATATAAAACCTTAATTTCAAATTTATCACATATTGACCAATCACATAGTACAAAGAACCATCTATTCTCCGCTACTTTTCAGGCGTATAATCTCCACTTTCATTCATATAAATAGCTACCTTACCTTTTGACACGTATTTTTCTTCCTTCTTATCTTGCAAAGATATACAATAGTCCCTTTGTCCAGATTTAGAACCAAAAAACATATACCTATCAAATATGGCAGTCAAAGACACAGAATTCCCAGCTTCAACTATCTTTGAAGTCTTGAGTGAGGGTCTTAAGAATGAATCATTCAAGACAAAGGCTCTTTCTAAAGGAAATGGTATATTCACTTTCACTATCGAAAACGGTGAAGGAAAAACTAAATCTTGGTATGTAGACTTGAAAAACACTGGAACTGTTGGTATTGGTTCTGCTCCTGAAGGAGGCAAATCTGATGTAGAATTGAAATTAAGTGATGATAACCTTGCTTCTTTAGTAAGTGGTTCAAAATCTCCTCAAGAACTTTTCATGTCTGGTCAATTAAGCCTTAGCGGTAATATGATGAAAGCAATGAGTATTCAACCAATTATTGAAAGTGTTCAAGAGATCAAATCAAAGCTCTAATTGTTGCTCCAATTTCCTCCTGACTTACTCATTTAAAGGCTTCAATTGACAACTTTTAAGGCTCATATTTTGTTCTTTTTTTATTCCCACTTGAATTAAAACAATTTATACATGTTTTATTTCATCAATATCATATTTATCTTTTTGTACAAAATATATCTTCGAAATTGTAGAAACCGGGTAAGCTTCGAGAAAATCAAAACTTTCTCAACTATAAACAAACAAGATACAATCAAACTTTCTACGTGTATACTCTATTGTAAGTAACTACACTAGTCAAGCTTTTCTATATACGCGTTTTAAACATGTCTAAACGGTCTGCTGGTTATCAACTTAGTAGTTATGACCCTGAAGGGTTACATGATCGCGATGATGATACCGATCTTGCTTCTCCAAGTACTCCTGCTGATATTTCAAATAGAAAGATCTTACGCCCAAAACGTAGAGTAGATAGACCTTCTGGTCAAAATTCTCATTTTACTCCTTCTGCTGCAACTCCTGCTAATCCTTTCTCGAGTTTCAAGAAACCTGTTGTTACTGCTGCTGTCAGTACTCCGAATCCTGTAATTTCTTCTTCAGATCAGTATTCTAATTTCTTGAAAATAAGAGCATTAAATATTCAATTTTGTAAGGCTGTTAATGATTCAATTGAAAAAGATCCACTTGCTGATTTATCTGCAAGATGCCATTCTTACCTTTCTTATTATAAGGATATAGGTGCTAAGCTTGATTCTCCTTCACATACTGTTGACAAGCCATCTACTTTCTCTACTTCTAATACCCCTTTGGCTGCATCTACTCCTTTTGCTGTACCTTCTTTAGCACAGGAAACTCCACTTTTGAATGCTGGCACTCCTTTTAAAGCTCAGACATTTACAAGTTCTGCCTTTAAATTTAATGCCACTCCTACTCAACCTGAAGAGCAACCAAAACCTGCATTGAAGTTTCCTTCTAATGGTTCACAGCCTGAAGAGCAACCGAAATCTACTTTAAAGTTTCCTTCTAATGGTTTACAACCATCAGACACTCCTACTAAGGTCCAAGCTTCACATGAAGATCAAAGTGCAACTCCTGTAGCAACTCCTGTAACAGCACCTGCTCCTTCTCTTTTTACTTTTGGTGCTCCTACGGATTCGAAAAAGGCTGAAACTCCAGCTCAGAATAAATCTCCTACTCAATCTGGAATTTTTTCTTTTGGAAAGCCTGCTGAGACTCCAAATGATCTCTCTAAATCTCCTACCGTTTTTGGAACTCCTGCTAACCCTGATACTGCTGCTCCTCAAAAGCCGCTTTTCTCATTTGGAGCAACTATTACTCCTTCAGAAAAGCCTAAAGATTCTGTAGAGTTATTTAAAAATGGATCTTCTGCAGATACTGAAATGAATGTTGACGATACTCCTGTTTCATCTGAGAAAGTTCAAGAGGATTCTACTGCTGAAGCTAAAACTCCTTTGTTTTCTTTTACTCCTAAATCTTCAACTGAGTCTGATACTAAACCATCAACTGGCTTTGCATTTACTCCTAAACCATCAACTGAGTCTGATGCTAAACCATCAACTGGCTTTGCATTTACTCCTAAACCTTCAACTGAGTCTGATACTAAACCATCAACTGGCTTTGCATTTACTCCTAAACCTTCAACTGAGTCTGATACTAAACCATCAACTGGCTTTGCATTTACTCCTAAACCTTCAACTGAGTCTGATACTAAACCATCAACTGGCTTTGCATTTACTCCTAAACCTTCAACTGAGTCTGATACTAAACCATCAACTGGCTTTGCATTTACTCCTAAACCTTCAACTGAGTCTGATACTAAACCATCAACTGGCTTTGCATTTACTCCTAAACCTTCAACTGAGTCTGATACTAAACCATCAACTGGCTTTGCATTTACTCCTAAACCTTCAACTGAGAATGATGCTAAACCATCTAATAAAGATGGAGGAATCTTTAAATTCGGTCAGTTTTCTACCTTTGCATCTCCCGAAAACACTACAAAGGCCCCTACTTTTTCATTTAAACCTAAAGAAGAAGCAACAGAAGAGACTAAAGAATCTGAAAATACAACTGCAAAGCCATTATTTTCGTTTTCTAACAATCAAACCAGCGCCCCTGCTTCAACGCCGTCTTTTTCATTTTCTGCTCAACCTTCAAATAAACCTGCTTCTCTTGGGTTTTCATTTCTTCCTGAAACTTCTAAAACCGACACAGCAACTACACCTGCATTTTCTTTTGGTCAACCATCTAATGGTTCTAACACTTTCAGTTTTGGCTCAGCTCCAGCAGCACCTAGTAATGAAGAAAAGAAACCAGAAGAAGATGGTAAAGAAGCACAAATGGAGAATTTAGCTTCTGCAAAGGGACAAGGTGAAGAAAATGAAGATATTTTGTATGAAAAACGTTGCAGAGCATTTGAGTATAAGACAGATGCTGAAGGAAAGAAAGAGTACCAGCCAATAGGACTTGGAATTTTGAAAGTTTTGAAAGATAAAGATACCCATAAGACTCGCATACTGTTACGTTCTGATGGAGGTGGAAGAGTTGTTTTGAATCTTTTATTACGTCCAGAACTTACATATCCATTTATGCCTAAAAATAATGTTCGCGTTCTTTCATTTAATTCAGATGGAAGTGGATGTACTTATTTACTTAGAGTGAAGACTCAAGAAGATGCTGAAGAGCTTTCAAAAGTGCTTGAAGATAACAAACCTGGTCTTTGAAGAAGGAATGTATTTCTACTAGAAGAAGTGTCTGACGTAGAATTACTTGAAAAGAGATCTATAAACCTGTTATAGAATGACATTGTTTCAATTCTACATTGATGTGATTTCATACTTTCCCCCTGGTTTGTTTTGTGTTACGTTTAGACGATTTTATGCATTTTGTGGTTAAGTAATGCCAGATATTTGAGATTTCTTTCAACATTTTCACTCCGCTAATCCATGTGGAGTTTTGAAAGGTATTTTTATGCTTAAAGGGTCCAAGAATATCTTCTACATAATTGAACTTTTAGATATTCTTGAATACCTTGAGTGCTTGGTTATGAGAAAATTTATGAATTTTCAGGGTCTAATTTTTCCATCTACATTCCCTTTTGGTTTATTTTACTGCACCGTGATTTCATCTATCTTCTTTTGGGCGGTTTTAGGCAGTTTATTTGAATGAAATGACCAGTTATGGAAAATAGATGTTGAAGATTATTACTAAATCATGATGAAAGATTAAAGAATATGCGATTCATTATCTTGTCAAATTCAAGAAATTTGAATATAAATATGTGGGTGATTTTGAACATTTAACCATCAATCAATTCTACAACAACTTGATCTTTTAGTATTATTCACACAACAGAATGTTAAATTTTATTAGCTACGCTACTCTTGCTACTTTGGCTGTTGCCATTCCTATGAATCCTTGCAATCCTAATAAAGATGAAGGATGTTCTAAAACTGTTCCTGCTCTTGGAAAATCATCAGTTGTCTCATTTGAAGATGCCAGTTTTGATAAATCTTTAAGTGATATTCTTCAAGGGTATGAGATCTCTGATGGAGGAGAAAATTATATTGGATTAAAGCCTGGAAGAGGCCTTACTTTGACTATGAGTGAAAGATCTGCTAATCCTTTTATTGTACAACCTAACTATATTATGTATGGTCGTGCAAGTGTCTTTATGGAAGTCAGATCTGGTAATGGTGTACTTTCATCAATGGTTCTTATTTCAAATGATGGTGATATTATGGAATCTGAAATTGTTGGTAATGATCCTAAAGGATTCTATACTAATTATTTGATCAAGGGAGATAATAGTAAAGGAGAACATACAGTTCAAGTAGAAGCACCTACAGTTGAGACTGGAGTTCATAACTATACTATTGAATGGCTTCCTGATCGTGTTACTTGGCATTTTGATGGTCAAGAAGTTCGTCGTATTACTAAAAATGATGGTCTTCCTACTGCTCCTTGTCGTTTAAGTGTTGGTGGTTTTTCTGTTAATTCTGATATGAACAAAGGTTTAATTGATTTTGCTGGCGGATTACCTGATTACAGTAAGGGACCATTTGGAATTACTTTACATGGTATTAGTCTTTATGATTATTCTACTGGAACTAGTTATGAGTATCTTGATAATACTGGTACCAAGATAGGGTCTAAGAACGGAAAGATATATGAGGGAGGAGATGCTATTGACTATCCTGATAATGGGAATGGTGGAAATGGAGGAAATAACGGTGGTAATGGAGGCAACAACGGTGGTAATGGAGGAAATAATGGTGGAAATGGTGGAAACAACGGTGGCAATGGAGGAAACAATGGTGGCAATGGGGGAAACAATGGTGGCAATGGTGGAAACAACGGTGGTAATGGTGGTAACGAATTACCTAAATTCCCTGATACTGAAGAAGGAACAACTGCCTATGCCTTTGCTTCTGCATCAGCTTCTGTTTCTCGTCGTTCTTCAGCTGCTGCTGAAGCTTCTGCATTTGCCAACAATACCATTATTGAATCTAAAGTTGCAGGATTTCCTTCGGATACACCTAACACTATTAAATCAGCTAACATCATTCAAGACACTAAGAATGAAGATAATGCAGTTGCAGCTAAATTTGAAACCATTTCTAAGATTAACACATCAGAACCTGCAGTTTCTAATAAGAAAGTAGATACAGGCAAGCTATCTTTAAGTGATACATATGAATCAAGTAGTAGATCATCATACAAACATCAAGATTCTACTACTCTTTTATATGCTATGGTTTTTGGAGTTGCCATTTTTGTTTTATAAGCAAATGTACAATTTGTTACAGAATTTATATATAAAGATACGTCTATTTTAGAAAGTAAATATTTGCAACAACATAGATTTATTTCCTCTTTGGGCGATTTAAACGTTGAACTAACCACAAAGTTTCTACGATTTGACATTGTTTACAAATGCCTTTTTTGGATAAGAACTTAAAAATTTTGTATAATTTTAGTCAATTTAATACTTAGTAAATAATTTGTAAAATGTCTAAATCAAAGAAAGTGCTGAAATCAAAAGATCTTGCAGGAATAGCAGAATTTGTTAAAAGAGAGTCAACTAAGAAAGTTGTATTCTTAGTAGGAGCAGGTATATCTACTGCAGCAGGTATACCAGATTTCCGATCTCCTAAGACTGGATTATATAGTAATTTATCTAAACTTGATCTACCATATGCAGAAGCAGTATTTGATATTGGGTATTTCAAGAAACGCCCTGAGGCGTTTTATACTCTAGCTAATGAGATATATCCCGGTAAATATAAGCCTACAAAGTTTCATAAATTGATGAAGAAAGTTCATGATGAAGGGAAATTACTTAGAGTTTATACACAGAACATTGATACTCTTGAAAGGCTTGCTGATATTCCAGAAGAGTATATAGTTGAAGCACATGGATCATTTGCAGTTAGCCGATGTATTGAATGTAAATTAGAAGTGTCTAATGATTTGATGAAAAATCATATTGATAAGGGAACTATACCACATTGTGGAGAATGTAAGGGGTTAGTTAAGCCCGATATAGTATTCTTTGGGGAGAATCTGCCTGAAAGATATTATGATAATTTTGGTAAAGATATGGCATCGGCCGACCTTGCGATTATTGCAGGTACGTCATTAACGGTTTATCCATTTGCAGGTCTTCCAGAATATGTTAGATGTCCTAGGTTACTTATCAATATGGAAAAAGTTGGTAATATTGGGAAGCGTAAGGATGATGTATTGTATATAAGAGATTGTGATGATGCTAGTTTAGATATTATTAAAGAGTTAGGGTGGGATGAGAGTGATGAATTGAGTTTAGATGTTGGCGAAGAGAGTAATGAATTGAGTTTAGAAGTAAGTGAATTGAGCTTAGAAGTAGTTGATGAAAGAAGTCTTAAGGAAGTAACGGAAGCGTTAGAAGAGATAAAGATAAGCAAAGAATCCAAAAGTAGTAAAGAGAATATATGAAGGATGGAAGTGATTGTGTATCTGGAAAACGGCTAAGTTGTTAATTGATTTCCAGATAAGTTAAATGATGAGTAGATGGGATTATGATTCCTATTGTAGATAAGAGATGCTTGGTAGTTTATTTGATTTGTGGAAGATAAGAAGGAAGTAAAGTTTTAAGAAGCGGAATATTGAGCGATAACCTATAAGAAGAGAGAAAATATATACGGAACTTTTGATAGCGTGTGTTGTTATATGATTTATCGAAATCCTATATAGTGAAAGTAAAGGCAGTTCAATTGTGAATGGATATTATTATTGAAACGTATGGAAGTTGTACCTTATGGCTTGGGAGGAAAGAAGATATGATATCATGAAAAAGGCGTAGCTTAAGTGAAACTATAAATTATGGGGTAGTTGATATAAATGAAATATACGGTATGCGGCCTTTTTTTATGAAGAGATTATAGACAAGGAGACATTGTCGTATAAGAGAAGTGTGATAGATTGAAAAATTAGGAGGAGATAAAGATTTTAAGGGAATCTAAGAGCATTTTTACTTGTTAAAGAAGATTTGACTTGGATATAAGTTTCGGTATTGAAAGTAGTGAAATGAGACAAGTTAAAATAGAGGCTGGTTTATTTTTATGGTTTTACCGTTTAAGTGCGAGTATGTGCGAGTGAGTGAGTGTGTGTGTATGTGTGTATGTGTGTATGTGAATGAGTGAGTGCGTGAGAACTCACTCAGATTTTAAAAGAATTGATCAAATGTGCCCAGATTTTCTCAGATTTTCTCAGAAGTGTCCAGATTAATTGATACCATAATAAATGATAATTTATATATTCATTTATACATTATATCGTCTCAACTTATACATTATATAAAACACATCATTGCGAAAATCTAGCTAGTTTAGGTATTTTAAATGATCGTTTTTTCGATAAATTGTAGCTAATTTAAGGAAACCTTTTTATAACGTAAAAAAAGTATGATATTTTTCACTCTTCAACAATTATTGATCGCTGAAATTCTAAGCCTTTCTTATTTCGAAAAAAATATTCATTTTTCAAAAAAAAAGAATGTTCTTTATTTTCGCTAAAACGTAAAGATTTTCTCCATCTTTTCTCTTTTCTGCCTTTCTACCTTTTATTTGCACGAGTTTGCCTTATTTCGCTCGATTCTTAGATACACCACCGCTTTTTCATCACCCTCTTTACTTTACCCTTTTTTTCATTAAATAGCTGTTTATTTTCGTACTATTAATTGTTTATTATGGTTACTTTAATTTCTTTATTTCCTTTCTTAGTGGTTTTCTTCTTTAATTTAGAACAGTTTAGTACAACTACCGATAAGCTGTTCTATCGTCTTATTTCAGAGCCACTCGTTAAAAACTAATTTTTTCCGCCAAGCTGTCAATCTTTCATATGGGGAAGCATTTTTTGGTTTTATATTAAATTTACTTTACTTAACCGTTAGAAAATATATAAATACTGATACTTATTCCTATTTTTGTTCGAAATCTCTTCTTTTTTCTCTTTTCTTGTTTATTTGTTCAACATAAATCTTTCAATCAAAACAGATTAAAAACGAAGGGTTCTATTTTGTTATCTTTTCGATTTCATTTTATTTGTTTATCTGAAGTTTGCATAGTTTAAGGGATTTATTTCGCTTATCTTTCTGTCTTCTATTTATTGTTTCTTTTGTCTTTTCTGTTTTATTTGTCACTTTGTTTAAAATGACAAATTCACAAAAAATGGAAAAATCACATGATCCTATATTGGAATCTTCTGAACAACACACACATGGTCATCTTCATCATGGTCCTGAAGCTCATGCTGATGCTATAATTTATGCTCATGATGGTTCTGATAATCGTCCTGTATCTCCTTTAGATGAAGCATCTCAACAACGTAAATCCTTTGTTGAAGCTCATACTCTTCCTATTGATGGTACTAAATCAAGTGCTGATCTTGAAAAGAATGAGTATAATCTAACTGAATCTGCTGATAGTAGAGATGATGGCTCTGTTCAACCTTATAAAGGTAAAAAATTTAACATGAGAGCCTTCTATACTAAATATCGCATTTTCTTTCATATCTTTATTTGGGCTTTCTTTACTGCTTGGTGGATGTCAATTATCATCCAACCAAAACAAAGACCAAATTGGATTATCCCAACTGTTCTTTATATCTTGTTTTTTATTCGTATGGTCACTTTCCATGTCCCTGCTTCTTTGGTTCTTGTATTTCCTAAAAAGGTTTGGGATTGGTATATCGCAAATATCCTCTCTAGAATCCCTCCTAAATTCAGAATTCCTTTAGGAGCTCTTGGTGTTGTAGGTGTCATTCTTATTGGTACTTTCTGCTCTCCTACAACTCCTGATTCTACTTTAGGTGACCGTGCTATTTCATTTTTGGGTTGCTGTGTAGCAATTGCTGGTTTATTTGTCACTTCAAAACACAGACGTCTTGTAAACTGGCATACTGTTATTGTAGGAATGCTTCTTCAATTCCTTGTAGCTTTATTCGTCTTACGTACTGGTGTAGGTTACGATATTTTCCAATTTATTTCAGATATGGCAAGATACTTACTTGGTTTTGCTGAAGATGGTCTTGCTTTCATTACAAGTGAACAGATCGCAAGTACTCCTATCTTTATTATTACTGTACTTCCTGCAATTATGTTCTTTATTGCATTTGTTCAATTACTTTACTACTGGGGTTTGGTTCAATGGTTCGTTTGTAAATT
Organism: Tortispora sangerardonensis; assembly: GCA_030566855.1. Lineage (NCBI taxonomy): Eukaryota > Fungi > Ascomycota > Trigonopsidomycetes > Trigonopsidales > Trigonopsidaceae > Tortispora > Tortispora sangerardonensis. The sequence continues at coordinate 81,617 of JAKUBJ010000012.1, read as the reverse complement.
TGCTTATATTTTCTTCTGGCTTATGAAAGTATCTGGTGCTGAGGCTGTAGTAGCTGCTGCTTCTCCTTTTATCGGTCAAGGTGAGTCTGCTATTCTTATTAGACCTTTTATTCCTCATCTTACTAAAGCTGAAATTCATCAAATTATGGCTTCTGGTTTTGCTACTATTGCTGGTAGTGTTTTAGTTGCTTATATTGGTATGGGTGTTAATCCTCAAGCTTTGATCTCTTCTTGTGTTATGTCAATTCCTGCATCTTTAGCAGCTTCTAAACTTCGTTTCCCTGAAACAGAAGAAACTTTAACTTCTGGTAAAGTTGTTATTCCTGATGATGCTGAAGATACATCAGTTAACTCACTTCATGCATTTTCAAATGGTGCTTGGGTTGGTTTAAAGATTGCAGGAACTATTGCTGCTAATATGGTTTGTATTATTGCATTAGTTGCATTGATTGATGCTCTTCTTGGATACTTTGGTTCTTTCTGGAATATTAATGATCCTCCTCTTAGTTTGACTATGATTCTTGGATATGTTTTCTATCCTGTATCATTTTTGTTAGGTACACCTACAGATGAAATCTATACTGTTGCTCAACTTTTGGCTACTAAGCTTATTCAAAATGAGTTTGTTGCATATGCTCAATTAGTAACTCTTGATTTATCTCCTAGAGGTACTTTACTTGCAACCTATGCTCTTTGCGGATTTGCTAATCTTGGTTCAGTAGGTAACCAAATTGGTGTACTTTCACAAATTGCTCCTGGAAGAAGTGGTGATGTTGCAACAGTTGCATTCTCTGCTCTTATTACTGGTTACATTTCTACTTTAACTTCTGCTGCTGTTGCAGGTATGGTTATGGCTGATGTATCTGGATTTTCTGCTTCTGCTGCTACATCTAGCTAAAGCTTACCTTGATGATTTGATGAAAGATGGGTTATTATAATTTGTATAGCATGATATTTCTTATACAAGTTTTATGTATAGATTTTGTAGAAATAGTATAGTTAGGAAATCAACGAATCACTAATATCGCTTGTTTTAGTTTCATAAATGAGTGATATAATGAAACCTTCAACTGTCCGACGATAAACGCTCAAAGCCTCTTTAACTTTTTGCTATAAATAAGCTATGAGTAGTATTCGTTAATTGGATCTCGCATAGACTTCGTGCGGACACTTGAAGGACTTTCAGCACTTGAACAGACGCTCAGCAAACACATGACACATCATTGATACATCATTGACACGTCAGCTTATGTATTGATATAAGTTATACTCAATACATATCCCATAGTTAAGATGTATACCTCTATAGGATACAAGCTGTAAACATATAGAGATGATCACCGCTTGTAGACATAACTACAATAATGAGATATTTGTAATTGCTTATCAACAATCTCCTTAGCGATGTGCACGGCTGACTTCATCCTACTTACCTTCACAAAGAACAGCTATTAATTACTTCTACAGTATCCTTTTTTTTATTTGTCTAGAAAATACATCTTTTGTTCTATTTGATGCTTTTCAAGTTTTAGCTGTGGTAGAAGACAAAAAACCCTTGCATTTGCTTTTTCCCTGTACGAACAGTCACAAACCCAAACTCTTGCAAACTCTTGCTAACACTCACATCTACTTACCACTCGAGGGGTTTTTCACATATAACTTATATCTTAACACTCATATAACACCTTATGCTTAAATTTTGCTCGATTTTAACGAGTTTCTTACACTTCACATTCTTGAGATTAACTCTTGCTCAAATAGCTGTAAGAAATGAACCAAGAGATCATGAAACTCGATCTTATGTAGTACTTGAATTACCTGAAGATCTTAATGATCCAAAATCTTATATATTTGATTTACTATCTTCACATTCTATATTTTATTCAGATTTACGCTACGAACATCAAATACATTTACCTAATCATCATATAATATCATATGATAAAAGTGCACCTTTAAGTAAGAGAAACCTGGAGTATACTTTCTCTTCTTTTACATCTTCAGAAGAATTAATACCTCGATTAAGGTATAGAAGAGGTGTTGTTGATTTTACAACTCAAGAACTTGTTGATACAATGTCTGAATTCAATATAAATGATCCTGAATTTCCAAGACAATGGCATATTATAAACACTGTAAGTCCAGGTAATGATCTTAATTTAATAGATGTATGGCGTTCAAATATTACTGGTCATGGAATAAGAGTTGCTGTAGTTGATGATGGTTTAGATTTTAATTCACAAGATTTACATGATACTTATTTTGCTGATGGTTCTTATGATTTTAATGATCATGTACCTGAACCTTTTCCAAGATTACGTGAAGATCAACATGGAACAAGATGTGCTGGTGAAATTGCTGCTGTAAGAAACGATTTTTGTGGTGTTGGTGTAGCTTTTAATTCAAAAGTTGCAGGTATTAGAATATTATCAAAACCTATTGATCAAGTAGATGAAGCTGCTGCTTTAAATTATAGAATGGATATTAATCATATTTATTCTTGTTCTTGGGGTCCAAGAGATGATGGCAGAACTCTTGAAGGTCCAGGTGATGTACTTAGAAAGGCATTTTTAAATGGTATTGAAAATGGTCGTGATGGTAAAGGTTCTATATTTGTATTTGCTTCTGGAAATGGTGGTAGAAGTGAAGATAATTGTAATTTTGATGGTTATACTAATTCTATATATTCAATCACTATTGGTGCTATTGATTATATGGGTAAACATCCTCCTTATTCTGAAGAATGTTCTGCTCAAATGGTTGTAACTTATTCTTCTGGTTCTGGTGATAGTATTCATACTACTGATATAAATGGTAAATGTACTAATAGTCATGGTGGAACTTCTGCTGCTGCTCCTCTTGCTTCTGGTGTATTTGCTTTAGCTTTACAAGTACGTCCTGATTTAACTTGGAGAGATCTTCAATATATTGTACTTAATGCTGCTGTTGAATTACCTAATGAAGACACTGATTGGCAAATAACTGCTTCAGGAAAGAAATTCTCACATAAATATGGTTATGGAAAACTTGATGCTTCAAGACTTATAGAAGTTGCTAATGATTGGAATTTAGTTAATAAACAAACTTCAATAGTAAGACGGTCTGAAAGTAATGAGAAGGGTATAACTTTTACTACTGAAGGAATTGAACAACTTATTACTGTTACTCAAGATGAAATAGATAAAGCTAATATTGCAAGACTTGAACATGTTAATGTTATGGTTAATATTGATCATAGATTTAGAGGTGAAATTGGTGTTTCTTTAGTAAGTCCTTTTGGTGTTGAATCAAAACTTTCTCCTGGTAGATCTCATGATAATAAAGGAACTGGTTTTCAGAATTGGACTTTTATGAGTGTTGCTCATTGGGGTGAATCTGGTGTAGGTGATTGGAAATTAAAAGTATTTTGTCCAAGAGGTATTTATGGTAATGGAACTTTTAAAGATTGGACTCTGACTTTATGGGGTGAATTAAAGAATCTTACTTCTGAAATTGGTATTACTAATCCTTCAGAGGGTGAATCTATTTCTTTAGAAACTTCAACAAGTTTGGCTCCTGTATCAATCACATCTGCTCCTGTCTCACAATCTTCTTCTGAACCACCAAGTACTTCTAAACCACCTACTTCTGACACGCCAACTTTTTCTCAACCACCTACTTCTTCTTCTTCTCTACCTGTTCCTTCTGGTGCAGGTGATTCAATATATGGACTTCCCTCATTTGGACTGTCAGCCAAAACAGCTACTTGGCTTTATGGTGCACTCTCACTTATAGCTATTTTTGTTATATGTCTATTCCTCTATATGCTAATCTCATATATAAGAAGGCGAAGACTACAAAGAAAAATGGCTGGTGATTTATATGATGTACGTGATGCTTATGAATTTGATTTATTACCAACGAGAGATGGTGATGGAGATGCTGATAGCTTAGATCTTAGTGATGATAGCTATTCTGAAATTGGAAATCCTACAAGAACGAATGATGACAGACCTTTTGCTGTTGATGATTCTGATGATGATTCTGATACTGGTTTGCCATGAGATGGCGACAACGACGACGACGATGCCAACAAAAGTGTATATAGATATTTATATATTACATACTTCACATACTTCATGTAAATCATTCTTCTAAGAATTGATAAATCATATAATTGTCATAATTTCCAATCATTTCTTTCGTTTACGATCACGTTTTTCTCTCTCATATTTATTCTTTTCAGCACCTTCTTCTGTTTGAATAGATCTATGAAGTCTTGCAAGATCTTCATGATATTCTGCATCACGTTTACGTTTAGATGTGATCTCTTGTTCAGCAACAAACTTTTGATCCTTTCTAATTTCACGTAATGCTGCTTTACGTTCTTGTTTGACTTGATATTTAAGTTTACTGATTTCATCTGCATGAACATCAGTTCCACGTGATTTTCTGTCAAATGAATATTTTTCATCAAATTTAGGTGCTTGAGTTCTAATAGGAATAGCACGATGTGATTGAAGAGAAAGATGTTTTCTAGAAAATTCAGAAAATCTTGATATTTTTGTTAAATTGTCTATTTCCGATAGTAATGAATCTGATTCAGGAACAAATGATTTGAACTTATTGGCAACAAATATCCATGCCTTTAAGATTTCATGCTTTGATAATACCTCTGACCAAATCTTAGCTGAGTCAAGCATTAATTTAGAACATTTTTTGATAATAGCCGCTTCATTCTCTGGAGTGCTTTTAAGGTTTCTCAAGTCTAAGCTTAAGGATGCAGGTGTACCTAAACTTGACGATATTGTGCAAGACATACTAGTTGTTGTTGTCAAAAGAGGATGCTCTATAGGGGAAGGAGATAAAGCACTAAACACACGAAGGAAGAAATGTGAAACTTCAGGAATGTATCTCTTTGAAATACGTTGATACTTTAAAAGAAGTTGTGAAAGAAATAAACCACATGCAATCTCTGATAAGGATTTTAAGGGACACATTGTTAAGTATTCAGTCATTATAAGATTAGCAGGTGTAACTAATACATGATAATGATCAGAAGTTGAATAACAAATACCACAAATAACTAAAAGTATCAATTGTGAAGGTTTAAGAGTCCAATCATCCAACTTCTGAATATTATTTGCAAGCTTTTTAAGTGCTGTTCTGAAATGAATCATTGTCTCATTAGGGTATGAAGAAACAATTGATTTAATAGCATTAACAAAACTGTCAACTATAACCATATTCTTAACACAATCTTTGTCTAATATTTCACCTAAAAATTCAAGTATATATAAGACTGATTTCATTAGAATTTGTTTGTTTTCAGCTCTTAAACTTGAAGCATGTACTTTCCTGAAATTCGTAAGAATATCAGTATATTTTTCAACAGGGCTTGAAACAAATAAATTTTTAAATTTTTCATAAGATGCTTGATCTATTGATTCAAAACTGTAAACTGCTTTTTCTGTTTCTTCTACTTCTTCCAAAATAGCTTCTAGATCGTCTATATCTGAATCTGAATCATCAGACATGTCTGATGATGACAAGTTTGAATCTGAATCATTATCTGAGACTTCATCATTCTCATCCTCATCCTCATCTTCATCCTCAGCTGCATCAAGACCAAATTGAGTTGCTTCAGTCTCGAAATCATCTCTTAAATCATCTGCCGATTCCTTTAAATCATCATTCATCTCACCATTCATTCTTCTAAGACGTTGTTCTTCTAATTCTTTAAGCTTTTCTTTCCTTCTCTTTGCAATCTCTTCAAGAGTCAATGTTGGTTCTGTAGGTTGAGTTCTTCTATCTGAAGCTAATTTACGAATCATACTATCATAATTATCATTCTTTGAATCTGTATCATCTCTTGAACGACGAGCAAAGGTTGATCCTAAAGCAGACCTTAAATCATCAAAATCTTCATCTAATTTCTCAATTTCATCTTGATCCATCTCCTTTTGTTGTTGTCTCTCATATTTATGAAATTTAGATTTTGCCATAACTTCCTTCATAATCTCTTGATGTGTCTTTGGTTCATCAGAATCTTGTTGATCTGGTTCATTTTCATTATCACTATTAAAAGAATTCTCTTGATCTATCAAATCTGAATTTTCTGGAAATGATAAATTCTCTCCCATATGTGTTAATAAACTTATATCATTATTTTCATCATCATCAAGATTGAAAAGTGACCCTTTTGAAGGTTTAACATTTCTCAATTGTCTTTCACGTGCAAACCTCTCTAACATCTTCTCTTCCGGTGTTAAATTTGTATCATTCTCACCAAAACGTCTATCTATTATAGCACCTGCTTTACCTTTTCTTTCATTAGCTGCTTCAAATGCTTCACGTCTTGCTTCCATCTCTCTTTGTTTAGATAATGATGGTTTACCTTCTGCTCCTTTCACTTTTCTACCAGTTACATCATGTTTCACATTTGTCTTCTTAACATCAAATTTATTAAACTCATCACGAATAGATTGTAATACTTCATCTCTATCTTCTCTTGGTAATGCAGATGTACGTTTTTTCGACTTTCCTTTAACGTTCGTTTGCCCTACAAATGATGATGCTTTCAAGCGATTTCGTAATTTCTTCAACTGTGAACCTGCCATGATGCGTTCAATTTTTTGTATTTTTCAAAGACAACAGACTTCAAATAAACAATAAATCAAAGAAATGAAAAATTATATATGTAAGATTTCATCGAAGAAAAAATTAATATGCACGTCCGGGTAAAATTAATTCTCACAAGTGTATTGGATAAAGTTATACAATTCATGACGGTTCCTCGTTATTAAAGAGACGCATGTGCTATATTTGTATTATAGAGTCGACATAAAGGGGTGATGTGAGTGTAAGCGAAAGTGCCATAAGCGTACATATGTGTATGTGTATATATGTGCATGCAACGGCAGTACAGATGCATACATTTGTAAATGCACCAACTAAGTAGCGATTAAATAGCATAGTAAGCATCAACTAAACAGCATAACCGTTAGTAAACAGAACTAGGCAGAACTAAACAACAACACAACAGTAAGCACATAAACCTCTACAGCATAGTCGTGCTATAAGTCATGTATACCACCTACAAGTTATACATCTACCATGCTAATCTGTGATACACAATCGATAAGTACGTAGTCACCGATACGATTTCAAATAGGGTCATAAACATTGGTCAAATATAAAAAACAATGATAATGTCTATTTTTGCCTCCCGAGGTGAGTCATATGAATATCATGCATATTGATATTTCTATATACATGATTCAAATTCCAATCACATATACATCATCTATTTGTAAGCAATTCTTAATTAACAAAGCACTTTAAAATATGTAAAAGTATAATAAAGAAAAGCCCATAAGTTTACCTTATATCTTCCGAGATTGCAAATGTAGATCGTGATGAAAATGAGTAAAACCTTAATTTTGTATAGGATAGATAAACTTTTTGCTAAGCCAGTCATATATAAACAATCACCTGTGCGTTTCCTGTAAAGCCATTTTGTACAAAAAAACCAGAATATACATCCATTTCGTTAAAGAATTTGTATATGATCTTTACTTTGTTTATATTTGCCTGATTTGTCATTGTTTTGTTTATATAATTACCTAATTCGGTATAAAGTAAATATTGGGTTACTGTTTGTTCTCATTTTAAGCTGAGGGGAAGCTTTGTTCTGTCAAACTTGTATTATATTTTATCTTGTTTTCTCTATTTCAAAGTCTCTCCTTTTTATTGTATATATATATTTGATTAAGTGATTCTTTATTTCACGGAGATCATCGAGGTACTTGCTTTTCCACTAAGAAAAAACAAAGGCACTACAGTCTGCGCTTAGTGATTCCTTTTCAAAATAACAAAGTAAAAGGGGTTTATTTGCTTTTGCTTTTTATTTAAGTATGCAGACTGTCATGGGCTCTGGGATAGAAACTCTTCTTAAAGCAGCTGCTATGAAATCAGATGATAGTGACTCGGATGCTCCTTTACCTGATATTTCAACAGTATATAAACAGAATCTAGATAATCGTAATACTTCTGCTGGTCCTGTTAGTAGTTCAGATTCTTTAAGTTCTGTTGATTCTTCTGCTTTACTTGATCCTACTGATTCTTTCATCTCGAAAATCCCTTCTAATTCATTTGATATCTCTAAGGTCTCAACTAATTCATCTGCTATCTCGAAAATCCCTGCTATTTCATCTGATATCTCTAAGGTCTCAACTAATTCATCTGATATCTCGAAAGTCTCAACTAATTCATCTGATCGTAAATCAGAAGTATGCCCTTTTTGTGAAACTACTACTCCTGCTGATACTAATTGGATTCAATGTAATGTTTGTCGCTCATGGGTTCATTATGGTTGTATAAGTCTTACATCTTCTGATGCTAAAAGAATTGATAACTTTCATTGTCCTAAATGTGCTGGAATTCATGGTCCTTCAACTTACCTACGTACAAGTTCTAGAGCTACTTCTTCTATTAATTACCTTGCTCTTCATGAAGGAAACTCTAATCCTTTCTTTTTACATCCCTACATATCACTTCTTGATACTTTTAACTTCAAAGAGGACGGTTTTTTACGCTGCAAAGGTGACTACTTAACTAGAGAATTTGTAAGCTCTGATAACTTCAACTCCCCTATTATAGTCCCTTCTCAATTTAAAGATACCCTTGGTTTATCTATGCCTGAAGATCTTACTGTACGTACTGTTGCAAGTACTGTTGGTTATAATACTCCTGTTGAAGTATTAGATGTTGCTACTCAAACTGATTTACCTAATTGGGATCTTGGAATGTGGGCAGATTACTATGAGACTCCACAAGATGCTAGAGATCGTATACTGAATGTTATTAGTTTGGAAATTAGTGATACTCCTATTGCTAGTGGTATAAAGAGACCTAGTATAGTTAGAGATCTTGATCTTGTTAGTCTTGCCTGGCCAAAGAACTTGTTATTTAATGGTGAATACCCTAAAGTTTCTTTGTACTGTTTAATGTCAGTGAAAGATGCATTTACTGATTTCCATGTTGATTTTGGAGGTTCAGCTGTGTTTTATAGAGTAATTAAAGGCTCTAAAACGTTCCTCTTTGTTCGTCCAACTGATTCAAATCTTCACAAGTACCAGAAATGGTGTCAAAATAGTAACCAGAATACTGTGTTTTTTCCAACCCTTATTGATGATTGCTATAAAGTTCATCTTTCAGCTGGCGATACTATGCTTATACCATCTGGTTGGATTCATGCTGTTCATACATCATCTGAATCTTTAGTAATTGGAGGAAACTTCTTAACTTCATTTGATTTCAAAATGCAACTCAAAATTTCTCAAATAGAACAAGTTACAAATGTTCCACAGAAATTTAGGTTCCCTCATTTTACAAAGGTTTACTGGTATACTGCTTTATTTTACATGACAAGAGTTCCTTTGCAGTATACCATGCTTCAAGCTGAAGTAGATCAATTGAACTTACTTGTAAATTATTTGACATTTCAGACAATGTTATGTGACGATTTAGAGAATAATTCTGTTGATGCTAGAAATGCACGCAACTCTGTACCAACTGGTTATACTGCTAGCGTATTGCTTCATAAGTTTACTGAATGGATCTCTAATAACTTTATACCTGCACCTCCAGAACGAGCTGTTACTCCACATAGAAGGATTAGTATTAGTGCTTTGATTAATTCGGACGATGAGCATGTTTCAACTCCGACTCCAGTGAAGGCCACATCTGTACCTTTAGAGGAACTTCTAAAGGACAAGATGTTATTTAGGTATTCTGGTAAACCAGTTATTGAGCCTGAAGTTTCTCCGCCGAGACCTAACTATTTAGCGATTGGAGAGAACTCTGTTACTGATGATACAACTGGTTCTAGTCCAACAAAGGTAAAGCCTGCAGAAGTTGTAAACCGCAAAGTTCATTCTAAAGTCCCTCGTCTTAAAAAGGAGTCTAAGTTGCCATTGCGCGCACATTTAGAACCACCCGGTTCACCACATGGCACTAATGGTAAAGTGAAGAGGTCGAATGACATGTCACCTAGTCCTAAGACGAAGAAGATTAATAATATACCTTCTTGTCCTAAGGCGAAAAAAGCTAGTGACATACCATCTAGTCCTAAGACGAAGAAGAATAATGACATACCATCTAGTCCTAAGGCGAAGAAAGCTACTGATATACCACCTAGTCCTAAGGCGAAGAGAAAGGTTGTCAAGAAGGAGAAGATGCCTTTGTCTCTAGCAGAAAGTGATACAGATACTCCGACGAATGGGAAAAGAAGAAAATCAGATAATAACATTTCAGTTAAAACTAATGGAGAAAGTCATAAGAAAAGGAAACTTTCAATAGCATCTTCCTCTTCGAATGGAGAAGATGATAATTATGACGGTGATGATGATGATTCAACAGATTCTAGACCAAATAGCAATGCACTTGCTATGTTAGCTCCTGTATCTGATGATGATACGCCTAGAATGACAGAATATGATGCTATGCAAGATCTTATTAAGAAAGCTAGGGATGGTTCAATGCCTAGAGGACGACGATTAAGAGATCGTGAAAAGACAGTGTCTCATAAGTATAGTAATAGTTTAGAGGCTATTACATATGAACCTGAGAAGAAGTCTAGTGGAAGACGAAAATCACATGTACAAACTGCTGAAACAGAGAAGAATTTTAGTATAGAGAAGAATGTTAGTAGTTCTTCTAGATCTAGATCATTATCTGTTTCTAGAGCACTATCTGATTCTGATTCTGATACAGGTAGACCTTTAACACATTATGAGGAAATACAAAGACTTATTGAAAGATCTAAGCAACAAGCTATGGAGTCTCGCAGGAAGAGAAACCTATGATGACAAAAAGGATGACATTGAATGTCAATAGTGTATTTTTAATTATGAATATAAAGTTTAGCGATAAATGTTAAACGCGTTGTTTAACTGTAACATTCCTTAGTGGTGCAACTTACCAATCGATCACACCCATATACAAGTATTTACAAAATGGAATATCTAATAGATCCAATATCTATTGAATCTAAAAATCATAATTTAAAGGTATGTTTATATTTATTATTTCCTAAAAAGGATTCTTTGTTTACTAATATAGTTAATATAGAGTTTGAATCAAATTCGTCATATAACTGCACCATGTCTTGGAATTTGTGCAGGATTACTTTCATTAGAATCATATGAAGGGTTTATATTTTATGTATTAGGACATTTATTTACAAGTTTACTTGTTATAATATCAATTAGATTTCAAATTGATGATTATTATGAAGGATTATCTTCTGTGTTAAAAACAGGCTTTACTGATGGATTATGGACGTATGTTATGTTATGGACGATGTTTTATGGGTTTTCTAGTTATTAATTACGTTAATGGAGTTTAGGTTAATTGAGTTATTGTTTTTATCATTCTACTCCTTCGTATGATCTCCGAAGGAGATCATACTCAGATTGTATGTATTATATGGTTTCATCTACTCCCTCGTATGACTCCTTCGGAGATCATACTCAGATTGCTTTTCGGGAGACCATACTCACATTGCTTTTTAGAGAGACCATACTCACATTACATTCAAGAAACCACGTTTCTTTTGCTTTTTTAATTCTTCCTCATTTGCCTCTTTTTCATCTTGAAATCCATTTTGATTCATCATATTAGAATACCTTGAAATTATCTTCAATCCTGCTAAATTGAACCCCATTTCATTCTTCATCTTTTGTAATGATTCTCTAACATTAATACAAATTTCTTCAAGAATTGGTCGATGTTTATTCGATGTTATCAATTGATCTTGAAACATACGAATTAATGAGTAAAGAATCCTACAAACCAATGTAGGATTTTTACCTTGTTTTGACCATACATTGATAAATGTTAAAAGTGGTAACAATCTATCAAATGGTAAAACAAGTAATGCATCATTAAATTGATGTACAGGGATCTTTTCAATAGTTCCAAACAAATATTGATCTGCTGCAATATTACCTTGAACTGTAAAGATAATATTACGATCAGGTTTAACTAATGAAGTTTGTCCAGATTCAACTGCTTCTCTGTATGCTTCAAATTTCATTTCATCATCATAACAAAGATCTAATGCTTCAAGAAACCTTTCACCTGCTTTTAATGTTTCCATTGTTTGTTTTCCAACAATTCCTGTTTCATTCTTTTCATCAGGTTCATCAAATGTTGAAATAAAATCTGTTTCATATGCTTCTTCTAATTCTTGTTCTCTTGCTTCTTCTAAAAAGATTTCATCATCTGTTTGAATCCATTTACGAATAGATTTATCATGTGAAGCACTAACAATAAATGATCCGTCATTAGAAATAGCTAATGCCCAAATTTCTGAATGATGTCCTGAAATCTTTTGTATACATTCAAATTTATCACCGTCCCAATACTTGATAACTTTATCTTTACTTGCAGAAAAGAAATGATGTGTATTTGGTTCAAATGTTACTGCCATAATACTATCTTGATGTGCAAATAGTGATCTATGACAATCACCAAAATCTAAACCCCAAATCTTAATATTCTTATCTGCAGAACTTGTGATAATCAGTTTAGAATCAAATGAAATATCCATTGAAAGAACAGGCAATTTATGACCATAAAGTGTCAAATAATATTTTAAAGTGTCATTATAGAACACTTTAACTGTGTTATCAAGTAATGATGCTGCAACATATCTATCATCAGGAGAGAATCTAACAGCTAAAATATCATCTGATAATTTAGCATTTCTTATTTCCTTTAATTTCATAGATTCTGTGTATTTATCTGTTCCTAATACAAGTTCTTTAGATACTTTGAAAGTCCAAAATCTTAATGTCTTATCTGCACCACCTGTAACAATTGTTGTTCCGTTAAAACTTAAATGTAAAGACCAAATAGCACCTTCATGTGCTTGTACTGAAGTCAATAAACTTGAACTTGCAATATCATATAAATCCAATGTACCTTCTTTAGTACCTACAATAACAAGAGAATCACCAGGAAGGAAAGAACAACAAAGTACATATCCTGTACTTATTGTTCTTATACAATTACCACTTTTTGAATTCCATATTTTTAATTGACCATTTGAAGCAGATGCAACAAGTGAATTATCAGAACTTAAACTAAGAGATCTTATATCAGTTCTATGACCTGGTAAATCAACACCAAATGATATTTCTGATGTAAATTGTGTTGATTTCTTAGATCCTTCATTCAAGGAATAAGAATCTATTAAATTTGATCTATATGAAACAGCAATATGAAGCTTTGATTTATTTTCAGCACCTGATCTAATTAACCATTCAACAGATCTAAGTTTATATGGACTAACAGGTACTAATGAAACAGATACAAGTGCATCAGATATAGAATTATCAGGTATTTGTTCCTTTAATTCTTCTTCAGTAATATCTGGATTTTTTTCTTTCCGCCTTCTTCTCTTTCTAGCAATTGCTTTAGTAACTTCTGTTGGTGTTCTTACTTTCCAAATTTCAACTGTTGGAGAAACACCAAATGAAAGAAAATATTGTCCATTTGGATGAAATCTAATACCAAAAACTTTATCTTTACTACCAGATATTGAAGTTTGACGTGGTATAGATCCTAAGGAAATTAAACGTTTACCTTCAGGCTCTGTTAAAGATATTTGCCAAACAGTTAAATCAGGACTATCACCACCTGCTAAACAATATGATTGATCAGGAGAAAGTTCAAGAGCCCAACAATCTGATTTTTGTGCAACTACTGTATCTGAACAATGTTGTGCATCAAGTTCCCATAATTTAATAAATCCATCTTTTGCACATGATATAAGAAATGTTTGTGTACTATCATCAGTAAGATCACCTAAAAATGCTAAAGAATTGATCTGTCCTTGATGTCCATTAAGCTTATAAAGACCTTCTTCAGATACAAGATCCCATACAATTATTGAACCATCAGCACTTCCTGATGCTATACGTGTATCAGAAGAATCTGCACAAATTGAAGTTACTTTAGTACGATGACCAGAAAATGCAACTAGAATAGAATTTGTAGTAGCATCCCATACTCTTACAGATCCATCTTCATATCCTGCTGCAAGTACATTATCTGTTGCAGATACTACACATATACATGTCACTGCAGCCGTAATCCCTTGATCTTCCAAGACACTCTTATTAGAAGTTTTTAAATTCCATATAATTATCTTTTCTAAAGAACCAGTAGCAATATTATTATCAGAAATTGAACAAATATTACAATCTCCAGTGATAGAACCAAAAGTCAATGAAGATTCATATTTCCAGTATGATTTCACCATCTTCAACTCTCTTAAGTCCGTTAAAAACAACACCAAATTTTCTTTAAGTCCGTTAAATCAACACCAAACTGTTCTTTAAGTCCTTAAAAATAAATAACCAAATTTAACAATTTGTAATACAAAATTTAAAACTTCTATAAAAGAGTTTATGAAATCTTTTTGTTCGAAAGTCTCGAGTAGATATTGAAAAATTATTATAAACTTTTATTTAAAGTTTTAGCCTTACCAAAAAGTGTTGGTGTAGCAACCATAAACTTACCGATTTCATCAATAACCACCGAAAGCAACCTTACATTACTGATCTTCAAGAAAGTGTTGACTATTTACTCTTTACTTGTCAATTATCAATTGTTTACTTGTTTACTCGTTTACTTAAACATGTTATTACTACAATATCATAATTTACTATTACAATCCCTTTTAACAGAACGACTTAATCCTGAATCTTCATTAGCCTATGTCGACCAGATTATTTCCGATTTTGATAATGTTACATTTCATGTCAGTACACCTGAATCCAAAAGTAAGATTTTAGTATCTCTTGCAATTAAGTGTTGGCCAGATTTAGAAAAATATGGTGCAAATGAAGTCTTGGAAAGAGAATTTGGTCCATTCATAGTTTCACCCGAACAAGGTTATGATTTTTCACTTGAATTAAATGTTGAAGAGCTTCAACAACTTTCAAATGAAGATCGTGAAGAATTAATAGATAAAGTTGCTCTTTTAAAAAGACATGCTATGGCAGCACCATTTGAAAGAGCATTTGATAAATTTGAAATACTTTCAAAAGAGTATGGTTCTTCTGATACAGGAAGAGTACCAGAAGAAGATTCATCAATTGATGTAATGGCTATAAATTATCGAGAAGAAGAAAGTATTTATGTTAAGCCTTCACATGATAGAGTTACAGTTATATTTTCTATATTATTTCGTGAAGAGACCGATAAGATCTTTGGTAAAGTATTTTTACAAGAATTTGTTGATGCACGTCGTCGAGCGATTCAAAATGCACCTCAAGTATTGTATTCTGCAAAAGAACCACCACTTGAACTTAGACATTTAGCAGGAACTAAATTCGGAGAAGATATTGGATATGTTACATTTGTTTTGTTTCCAAGACATATGACTAATTTAAGAAGAGAGAATTGCATTTCACATATTCAAATGTTTAGAGATTATTTTCTTTATCATATTAAATGTTCAAAAGCATATATGCATTCAAGAATGAGATTTAGAGTTGCTGAATTCTTAAAGGTTCTTAATCGTGCTAAACCTGAAAATGAAGAAAAGGAAAGGAAGACTGCTAGTGGAAGAAGATTTATTGCAACTCGTTGAAGTGACACACTTACATTGGAACATTGTAAGTGAATTGTAACTAGTTATGAGATTCATAGAATATCTTCGTAATATTCTGCACAATCTTCACCAGTGATTTCTTCATACTTTTTAAACAATTTGACTGCTTCTTTGTAGTAATCTTCATTATTGTTTTGTGAGTAATTTCCTAGGTTTAAATTGGTTTCTGCCATTGACATTAATAGTCCAGTATCTGTGCTATTAGTTTTAGATGCTTGTTCATAGTGAGTTTTAGCTTTTAATAGATGATTTACATATTCACTGTATGTTTTGTTATCATCATCATCGTTATCGTCATCGTCGTCGTCGTCGTCGTCGTCGTTATCGTCATCATCGTTATCATTATCTTCTCCCTCGTCGTCCTCATACTCGCCCTCGTTGTCATCCTCTGGTAACCCCTTATCAAAGAAATAGTCTCCAAGTGACATCTTTGCATAAAACAAACTTGATGAATCTGGCAAATCTAACAAATCTGTTAAAAATCTAATAAGTCTCTCTTCAAACTTACTAGATACACTATTGATATCAAATTTTAACAAAATAGTCATCATTAAATGACATACTTCATCTACTATTGAAAGTATATCATCCTTATATACTTTCATATACTCGAAATCAAGTTTACTCATAATATCGAATATTTCCTTTACCTTTTTATTTACTTTCCCTTTCTCTTCAATTTTTAACAATTGATATAATTCAGACACATAAACTCTAAATAAAACAGAATTGAGTAATAATTTGTCAGAATCATTCGTTGCAGTTTCTAAACCAATCTGAATTCTATCTTCTGCTAATTCAAGATAATTTATTGGATCTTCAAAACCTTCTTTCTCAAATAATGCTCCAGTAGCTAATTTTGCAAGTGTTGATCCATAAACAAAATGAAACCTACTTGTTAATGGTTGTAAATCTATCTTTTTTAATGATTCATCATATCTATTTCTAACCATTAAATCACATTCATGAATTATTCCATTCAATAATTTCAAATAATCAGGATCATCATTATCGGCTTTCTTATATAAAATATCAAGTTCTTCAAGATCTGTTAAGTTATTAGAATCATCATTAATAGCAATTTCAACTGTTACATTCTTTTCTTTATCAAGTTTTTGTTGTTTACGAGCAGCTCTAATTCCTTTAAGTTTTCTCTTATCACCCATTATTTAAACGTTTATAATTACTTCACCAAAACTCAACTTATGGAAACTCAAAAAACAGCTGATTCTTCGATATCCATTTTTCGAAAATTGATAGGTTTTTTTTAACCCTATATAAGTAATCACTTTAACTTTCCTCGGCAGTGCGGCTGGTTAAATTGATATTCAATGAGGAGAATAAAGTTTCATTTTACCGTTCTTAATTTTTTGTTTATTTACAAAAACAAAATAAAAGATCAATACATTTCTTTTACATTTTCTTACTTTTTATTACTTATTTTTATGTTGGACATCTTTGTCTTAACCACCATCAAAAAAGAATAATGGTTGATTCAGATTACGTAATATTTGATGATACTCCGCTGGCGGATTATATTAAAGAATCAGGTATAGAAAATTGGGGTATTGAACCATCAACAACAACTCGTTTTCAAAGTGATTTTATACCTCCAAGAGATTTTGCTCCTCCTTCTTCTGATACACTTTTACCTTTCGAATTATCAAATACTTCAAAATTTAAAAAAATAAGGTTTAATACTCTTTTTACTAAAGCAATAAGTTCTGATATTTCAATAAAAGAAGCACATGATTTAGCTGATCGATTTCGTTATACTTTAGTAAGTAGTACTTTATTAGAAGATCATGTATCATGGGCTGTTTCTACTTTATATCAAGTTAAAGATCCTTTATTTAGAAATAAAGGTTTATCAAAACATAGACTTGTTGTAGGTGTTAGACATTCTGGTTATGTATTATTATTTGCTGTTGCTCTTTCTTGGGGTATAAAGAATGATCAAATATCTACATATCATAGACAATCTGCTGTATTAGTTATATTTTTAACAGTATTTTTTTCAGTTTATGCACATTCAAAAAGAAGGTCTTTACGTAGACTATTCATCGCTTCTAATGAAGCTGCTGCAAGATTAGTTCATAATTCAACTACTTTTGATTATGCTATTACAAGATCAATTAGAATTATACAAGAAGCTGAATTACTTTCAAGAGGTTATAGAAGACCTATTAATGGTATTAGATCTCCTCCAATATCTAATTTAGATAGAGGTACTCAATGTACTAATCTAAGAAATTCTATTGATGCTTCTCTTAAATTAATATATCCACAAATGTTAGCTGCTGCTTCAAGATTAAGTGATATATCTCATTATGAAACTTTACAAACATTGATCAATTTATATAATGTTGATTTTGATTTAAATCAAGTTAATGATCAAGATATTGATCTATCATTAGCAAGCCTTAAACGAAGATATACACACCTTTTTCTATTAAGGAAATACTTTATATGTCTTCTTTTAGCTATCCAAGAAACTGGTAAAGCTAAAGATGTTAACAATTGGTCTAATCTACTCAAAGAAATTAATAGTATAAGTGATATATTTGCTTATTCTATTCGTTCTATTTCAGATGCTCATTCTATGGATATTAATTTAGGTAAATTAGTTGAAAAATATAAGAATATTTCAACTAAAAAATATCCTAAAAATGACATATTTCAGCAACACTTATATTCCTTGAATTCTGTTTCTAGTAGTTTAAATACTCTAGAAAATCGTTTAAGAATTACTGGAGAACAAAGTATGGAATCTTTGTTTCAAGATTCACATAATTCTAATGACTTGAATAATCTATTAAACCATTATGATTCAATATCTACAGATATTGAATCTTTATTATTGGAATGGCGTAAAGGTAGAGATGCTATTGAACAACATATGAAACCAAAGGATGATAAAGATTTTAATCAAATATCTGAAGGAGATTTAACTTTAAATAGTTCTAATTCTTCTGAAATTAATGATGCTCCAAGTTTAACTTATACTTCATCTACTGCTTATTCTGATATATTCTCACCAAATACATGTTCTAGTATTACTTTCACAGATGAAGATATTGATGGTGTAAGACATTCTAGAGGTGTTAATGATGAACAATTTGAGCAAAGTTGGTCTGTTATTGAACGAAATTTAAGAGCAAGATCAACTCAAAATCATTCTTCTATATCTAAAGAAAAGCAAGTTCATGTAGATACTTTAGACTCAACTTGTTCTACTTCTCCTTCTTATATGACTGACACTATATCTGAGCTTCAAAGTGTTCTTATGCATAGAGAATGAATGCTTAATTGTTTAAATATAACATCCTAAATGATGTTATGAATCACTTTTCTTCTTCCTCCTGGTCATCACTATCTTCTTCTTCTTCTTCTTCTTCTTCTTGCTCCTCATCACTATCTTCTTCCTCTGCTTCCTCCTCCTCTTCATCATCCAAATTCTTCTCTCTTAATGACGATATAGCCTGTTCAAATTCTTTAACAGCCTTTTTAGAATACCCTGATGCTTCTACTCTAACATCTATATCATCTATTCTTTCAACATCCTTTGAAAAAATAGGATATGATTCAGTTTGAAAACCAAGTCTTGATTCAAAGAATCTTCTAATTGATGAAACATCTCTATTAAAATATCTTTCAGCATCTTGATGATTTATTGAAACACATTGAGGGAAATCAATAACAATAAATTGATCAGAAGGTGGTATTTCCTTCTCATCAATATCATTTCGAATCATTATATTAAATTCATTAAAATCACAATGGATCAATCCATGATTGGCTAATCTTACAATGAACTCCATCATTGCTGAATATAAAGCACCTGGATCATTATGTGATTGTAATTGTCTCATTGGGTATCCATCTATTAAAGACATTACAACTGCATGACGACTTTGATCAAAAGGTGTTGGAACATTAAATCCAGCTGAATATAATGCTTGCATAAATGCATATTCTTTCTGTGCAGCTAATCGAGATAAATACATCCATGATGCACTTTTTCTAGACTTTAAATAGTCTCTATTATTCTTCACAGTTCTAAACGATGTTCGTCCTAATCTATGTAATTTTAATACTCTAGCTTCACCTTCAGAATTTGCAACCATATAAATATCTGATTCCTTTCCTACTCCAATCTGTGCACCAAGAGCTGATACTGATGATCTTTTTATAAAGGCATTCAAAGCTAAATAATCATATCCACCATATGTAAGTCTATACCCATCATATTTAGCATTCTTTGTACGTGCAATTAAACCTGGTTTTGCGATATCTGAAATAGCTCTATTTGATGCTCTATTTCCTGCTATTTGTAATATAAGTTTAGTAGGTACAACCTCATGGTTCTTAGATCCCATTTCTACTGCAGTTAAGACTCTGAAATCATCGTCAGTAAGGTATCTTAAAGCTCTTGTATCTAATTTCATTGTATAGTAAAAATAAAACAACCTATTAACTTCTAAATCAAACAATAAATACACTTATTTTGTAAATAATACAAATCAAATAGCTACTATGGTGAAATCAAATATAGAATACTTGATTTTTTAAGAAATGGCTATATAAAAATTGTAATTACCCTGCTTATAAATTACAATCATTCCTAATTAGGAAAGTGTTGGTGATAATTTTCTTATTGTAAGTACCTGTTCATATCTTGTCGTGTAGAACTATAACAACTTTTAAGCACATATAAAATTAACTAATTTAAAAATTAATTTAATAATTATAAACAGTCATTTAAGCGCTTGTGTTTAGTGTCAACTAAAGTTTCCTAATTTAGAAGATTCAAGCCTTCAAAAATAGATTTCATTAACATAGTTTGATTCAACCTTTTAAAGTAAAAATTTGAAGTATTGAAATTTGTTTTAGACATTTAAAAGACTCATAGTAATAATTTTTATATATAAAGTGTGTAGATTTCCTTAAATCGTTGAACTCAAAATACGTGCCATAATGGGTGTCTTACCACAAGTTAAGAGTATTAGCCTAGACTCTAATAGAGAGTACTTTACTGCTCCAAGTGATACTACATACTATTCAAACTGTATTGAAACTAGCGGAATTGTAAGTGAACCATATTGCTACAATTGTATTAAGACTATACCTACTTATAATGCACCTGTAGTTGCAGATAAGCGTTCAAACGAACTAGGTGTGTCATTTTCAAATCCATCAACTACTCAAACAGAAAATAATAGCATAGATAATACAAAAAACTTAGTCAATTCTGCTCAAGATGTTTCAGACAAAATGGGAAATCCCATGCCTACGCAATCACCATTACCTTGTCCAAATATCTCTAAAGCTGATTTAAGCTTTAAGATTTATTCCTTAAATGAAACTGAATACAACAATGTAAACAACCATTACATATTGCGAAGAAAATATAGAAATCTGCCTGAATGTACATGGGCTACTTCTAGTGCTGACGTTTTC
Source organism: Tortispora sangerardonensis (assembly GCA_030566855.1). Taxonomy (NCBI): domain Eukaryota; kingdom Fungi; phylum Ascomycota; class Trigonopsidomycetes; order Trigonopsidales; family Trigonopsidaceae; genus Tortispora; species Tortispora sangerardonensis. Next base: position 60,490 of record JAKUBJ010000012.1, on the reverse strand, counting down.
AGTTGGTCTTATTATCTTAGAATCGTTTCTGCAGTCCAACAGGGTATAGGATCTAATTACATACTAATCGAAAGTTTACGCTATCAACCAATTTCTGCCTATTATACTAAATATGTCAATGCCATATACAATGATCTTCCAACTCGTATTAGTTTTGGTGCGGGTGACCCTACTAGACGTGATAATCTTTTAGTAGATACTCGTGTTTGGTCAGCAACCGGTGGATCAGCATTTCTTTGCGGTGAAGAACATAAAATAGACCACACAGCAGGTGATGTTATGCGCCTTTCTCGAAATATGACTACTTCATATCACTCTTTATTACAACCTGGAACGTATGCAGCACGCACAATTTGGTTAATGAACATCACAGTGACAAGTTCACAGCAAATGGATTATTGTATGAGTCTGTACCAGTGGTATTATTATAATTTCTTTCCAATGGCTGAATAAGCCAAGTTCCGCGATTTGTCTACAACAATGCCATCCTAAAAAGAAAGCAAACTAACAGTGATAAGCAACAATAGATCTTGAAGAAGGCCAAGAAATGTATAATCAGCTAATGTTTCAATTCTTTAGTATAACATCATGCAAATCTTTATAAAATTTCAATTTTGATGCAGCCCAGTAATAAGAAATGACTAACTTTTGCCGTACGTCTCGTTCTCCTTGTAAAAAGTCATCAAGGTCATGTCAACAAATTGCAGTTAGAGCTGTGACTAAGAATAGAACTATGGCATTATAACTCTAAAGCAATAACCTAATACTCTTCTGATGTACATTTAGCATGCTCTATCTGACTGTGATACATGTTACTGAACATATTTTTATCCCATTATACCAATCACAAAGTATATATAGTTTGATAAATTCAGCCGAACGTACAAGCTAAAGTGTGAATCTGCAAATCTTTTATATAACTAGAATAATTCGGACCCTGTGATATTCTTGGCGCTTAAGGTACACTGCTTATCAAAAAGACCTTATTGGCTCAAAAGAATTGTGACTCATAGGGACAATAAGAAATATGTAGTCAACGATGACTCAACTTGTAAATGTGGTCTGTCTTTCTATAATCCAAAATAGGAAACTCCCTTAATCAGTCGTCTGGATTTATTCCTATCTAGAACATTTGCATATCTGTCAAGTACCTTCAAATAGAACAAAAATATAGCATGTAATTAGCTAAATTTCTACTAGTTCTTTGATTTTTAGAATACACCGGGATTTGTATTCTTTTCTTCTAGAAATTGTAAAGATCGTCACTTGAAAATGCATGAATTTGACTCGTTCTTTTCCAATTTAAGAAAGTGGAAGGAAACGTAAATTCCTAGCAAGACTGACAAACCTAAATCTTCCTTTAAAATTCAGTTTAGAAAACTCGTGCGTGCGTCCTAACAGCTAAAATTGTAGGATTTTCTTAATTTTTCAAAGAAATTTTGAAGTATTTTTTTTAACTGCCAAGATATGAAATCCTAGAAGTAACTAGAAGTAAATCATTGCATTATTATGTAAACAAATATGTTTAACAGACTGTGCAGTTGTTGACCATTTTTATGATTATAAATATAGCCAGTGTGATGTTGATTTCCTTCACAAATTGTCTTTAGAAAATTGTCTTATCATAGAACTTTCATTGAACCAATAACTTTAGAAATTGCTAGATATTAATAAAGTGTTTAACTATGTCATTGTCTTTTTCAGGGTTATCACAATCTCCTGATTTTATAGCAGATATTCAAAAACCTACACTTATAGAATTCTCTCATGAAGTTCCTTTAGAAATTCCACTATCTAAAGGTAATGTTGGTGATCCTTATAAGCTAGAGGTGAGCTTTGCAATGGCAGATCATGAAACAAATGCAAAGCCAGAAATAATTAGAAAATATTTCACTGATAGTGGTGATTATATCCCACCAGAGAACCCTTTAACAACTAAAAACAATCTAATGAATGAATGGTTAGATATTCAACATGATCTTAGTGGTTTGATTAATGGAGGAAGTACTTGTTACTTAAATTCTGCCTTACAAGCAATTCTTCATGTTCCTGCATTAACAAACTATTTAATATTAGACCATAGAACAACTTGTTCTCGTGAGAATTGTCCTGTTTGTGCTCTTGCAACAGTTGCTCATAACCTTGTAAGTGAAGATAAAGAATCATTCAAGCCAACACCTATATTAGACATGTTAAGTCAAATAGGAAGATTTAGTGTTAGCAATCAAGAAGATTCTCATGAATTTTTACGTGCTCTTATTAGCAAAATGCAAGATTATGTAGTACCAGAAGATGCTACAACAGATTTAAAAGAAACGTCTATTCTGTATTCAATATTTGGTGGTCATCTTCGTCAACAAATTCAATGTTCTGTTTGTACAAGTACATCTACTAGATTTGAATCATTCTTTGATCTTTCAATTGATTTACGTCCTGATATTGATGATATATCAAGTGCATTCACTGATTATTTTAGTAGTGAAGATTTAAATGCTGAAAACGGTAATCAATATCATTGTCAAACATGTAATTCATATGTCGATGCAAAGAAATCAACATATATATATGAAGCACCTGAATATTTGACAGTTCATTTAAAACGATTTGAATATAACGATCAAGGTGAATTAGAAAAGATAGAAAGACCTATTTCATTTACTGATCATATCTCATTAGGTGCATTTACAATCAATGAACCACATAATGCTAATTATCGTTTAATTAGTGTTATTAAACATGATGGTAATTCAGTCTCAAATGGTCATTTTACTGCTTATTGTAAACAACCAAATGGGTTATGGAGTCATTATGATGATACAGTTGTAAAGGGGGTACCTTTAGATGAAGTTTTAAACACTCAAGCGTATATTTTGATCTACGCATTAAATAGGCTTTAATGGTCAATCAATTCTAATTGACTTGTCAATTAGACTCATTTAACTACAAATCATGTATATCTTATAATCATCAACAATGATATGTTATCGCAAACTGATGTAAATCAATAAAACTCTTACCCGGAATTCACATCTACAAGCCACTCCGGATCCTTGCGCTTCACATCGATCTAACCGGTTCTTGTATATCCCATATAATACTGTTTACATCAATTGTATAATTGAAGAAGTGAATAGTTTTATTACCTGTGATTGTTACACTGTTTTTGTTTGATTGCCACACTGGATTGCTTTCGTTTGCTTATTCCACTTGCTTATTATACTTTACATCACTCAATCTAAGATGGATAACCACGAAATATATGAAAAGCAAGTATTACCAATACTAAAACCAGCAGATGCTGTAAGCTTTGTAACAAATCGTATGAGTTCTGCTAAGAAAATTAATGAAAATGTTGCTTCTTGGTTAAAAGAACGTGCTAAAATAGAACAATCATATTGTGATAGTCTTTATTCTCTTTCAAGACAAAGACCTCCTGTTGGATCCGAGACTGCTTTAGGAACATTTGCTCCTATTTGGAATTCATTTGTTTCTTCAACTATTAATTTTGCTGATTCTGGTTTAGAAATGTCTAGAAAAACAAGTGCTGATGTTGTTACTCCTTTACTTCAATATCCTAATCATTCTTCTTTATGGGAAACTGTTAGATCTAATCATTCTTCTATGGCATCTATTATTGATTTAATCTCTGAAGCTTCTGAAAGAGTCGATAAATATGAACGTAAAGGCAATCATTCAAAGTTAGAAACTGCTCATAAAGATTTAGATATTGCTAATAGTAAATGGTCTGAACAATCTTCTCAATTATATAATGCTTTTGAATCTGCTGATTTTGATAGATGGGTAACTTTGAAAAATGCTCTTATTCAATTTCAATCATCTATTGTAGAACATTTACAAGAATCTTTGAATAAGAATGAACAATTACTTAATGTATTATTCACTTTTGAACCTGATCAAAATATTCATCAATATTCTGAATTAACTACTCAATTACAAGCTGATCCTCTTCAAATTGAAAATGCTGCTAATACTGCTCCTCCTATTCCAAAGAGACGTACAAGTATGGCTTCTACTGTTGATTCTCGTTCTCCTGTACCACCAAAGTCTACTGAGAAACCAAAGCTTAAATCGAAATTTGGTTCTTTACTTAAAGGTTCTAGTACTGATAAAAAGAAACGTCGTAGTTTGTTTGGTAAGAAGACTAATGAGAAAGATAATGATGCTGGTACTGTATCTTCTGCTGAATCTCCTGCTAGATTAAGACCAATTCCTAGTGATTCTTTATATAGTGATACTGATTCTTTTAGTAGATCATCAACAAGATCTCCTTCTCGTCGTCCTACTGTTTCATCTGAAACTTCATCTGTATCGAATAATCCTTTTGCTTCTCAGAGTGCTTCTCAGAATGTTAATCAGAGTAATGCTCATGCTAATCAAAATGTGTCTAATCAAAGTGTTGCTCAAAGTGTTACTCAAAGTGTTACTGCTAATCTCAACAATCCCCTTCCTAGACCTCCTCCTGTTTCTCGTCCTTCTCAAGAAACTAAATCTTCAAATTATTTTAGTATTTCTAATGAAAGAATTCAAGAAGATCCTCAAAAAGAAGAAGATGCCTTTAATGAAGTTGTTAATGCTATTAACACTAATGCTGGAAGTCCAGGAATTAAAAGAATGAATAGTGATAGAAGAAGAAGCAATAGATATTCAGAAATGTTTGATTCTTCTCCTATTTCGCCTAGAGCAGATTTTGCACCTGTACCACCACAATCAAGAGCTAGTGTATATAATGGAAATATATTACAACCAGTTAAATTAAGTTCTCAGGGAACTACTGATTTGTCAGATAATCAATCTATTTTGTCAATTCAATCAGGTATTTCTACATTATCACCTTCTGGACCTAATTTAAGACATCCAGAACTTCATTATGAAGGATTATGTGCAAGTATTATTGAAGTAATTAATGCTTCCTTTAAAGGAGATGAATTAGCTGACTCATCATCTATTGGAGAAATTGCATTTGCCTTTAATACGCCTACGAATATGTCTAAGGATTTGATTGTACGTTTAGGCAATCCTGGAGCGTTATCTAAGTTATCTCATGTTGGAGCACCTTCATTAGTTGCATTTCCTACTGAATCAGAAGAATCTCAAGTTGGACCTACAGCGTTTAAACTACAAGCAAGTAATCTTCAAAATAGGATTCCTTTAGTGTTATTTAGGTATAACATTAACAAACCTACAGTACCTATTACATTAAAAACTAAATGGAAGTTTGAAGAAGGAAAAGCATCAGTTATTGTGACAGTTAGTTTGTTAGATTCATTTAGTTCTGATAATCTTACGATTCTTGACTTTGTATTAGTTGTTGGTATTTCAGGAGTGAATGCAACAGCTGCTAAGGCTAAACCACCTGGAAGTTTTAGTAGAGAAAAGAAAAGGTTAACATGGCGTGTTGATAAATTAGAGTTAAAGAAGGGCAAGAATGAAATGTATCTTGGAACGTTTACTACAGATGGTATTGCACATGAAGATGATGAAGGAAGTGTATTTGTTAGATTTAGAGTTGAAGGTATGGAAGTAAAACCAGAAGTTGATCCTATAATTGTTCCATATAATGGTACATGGGTTGAATTTAAGACAGATAATGGAGAAAGGAATGATCCATTTGCAGATGGATTAGATGTATATAAGACAGTTCCTACAGTGAAGAGATTGATTGGTATGAAGTATTCAGCTGTTAGTGGAATGTGATAGGATTAAGTGATAAGTGATTATATGAAAGGTAAATATACATTAAATAGCAAGATTAAAGCGCGTTAGGATAAGAAGAATTTGCGTAAGGGTTACTGTTTGAAGAAGGAGAAGGAATTGAAGCACCATTTGGATAAGCAGGATTTGCAGTTGAAGGAGCAGTAGGCGGTTGATAAGGCTTTTCTTGATGAATTGTGGAAGCAGAAGCAGATAAAGGTAATGAACTTAAGCACACACGAGGTACAACACCTTTAACATCTGGGCTATTTTCAAGAGAAGCAAGACACCATTCATCTTCATACTGGTGTATAATTCTTAAGTGCTGACCTTTTTCAAGGCGTAATTCATCTGTCATTGAAGGGTAGAAGTCCATTATAACTTCATAAATAGCTCCTTCTGAAATAGAGTGTTCTGGATCATCACTCATAGGAGCATAACCTTTAGGATTATTAGCCATAATAGAAGACATTCTTTTGGATATACGATTTACAGCAGTAGCTGCAGTAGCAGAGTTATCGATAGAAGTTTTCTTCTCAGCGAATCCATTAGGAGAGTCGATACCTCCGAAATTTGACATTCGTCTATTAAATGACTGTTGTTCTTTCTTTTGTTTCCTTTTACGAACGCAGAATACAATAAGCCATGCAATAAGACAAAGTAAGATAGTTCCAACAACAGCAGGTACAACAATAGCAATAGTTTTCTCTGTTCCAGATAAGCCAGTAGAGTCATCTTGAGGTTCTGGAGTGGCAGAAGGTGTGGTAGATGATGTGGCAGATGTAGCAGATGTAGTAGATCGTGAAAGAGTTGATGAAGTGATAGAAGTAGATGAAGTGGAAGTAGGTTCAGAACTTGAAGTTGATGAAGTTATTAAAGCTTCAGAAGTTGTTGAAGCTTCAGTAGTAGAAGTTGAAGTAGGTTCAGGAGTTGTTGAAGTTTCAGTAGTAGAAGCTTCAGTAGGTTCAGTCGTAGAAGCTTCAGTTGAAGAAGGTACAACTAAAGACCAAGCATTAGTATCATAATCAGAAACAATACGTGTTGTTGATGGCTCTACAGCCATATAGACAGTTTCTACTACATAATCAGCATCATTATTGTCCTGACGCCGATGTAGGAAACGATTAAATGCTTGCATCTCTCGATATTGTTTATCGCGATGTGAAAGTTAAAAAAATCAAAGGATTTCTGTCTTTGTGAAATCTCGCGAGAATAAAAAAAAGTGAAAGTGGAAGGCGAAAAATTCGAAAGGCGAAAATGTGAAAAGCGGAAAAGGTGAAAAGATGAAAGAAAAGGACAATCTCTTTAAAGAAGTAGAAGAATGTATAAAGAATTTTTTTGTAGAATATACGCGTTATTTAAAGTTTTAATTTGTATCCCTTGTTAAAGTTGCCTATTTAAGAAAAACGATTCATAATTGGTTACATCGTGGCTAAGGAATTAAAAGACCGTAACAAATTTCTAATCAAAGGGGTTAATAAGCGATTCTTTAAGGGAAATTAATGTTTAATGATTTTGCTATTGTGGGTTGTGTATTGTGTAATGAAATGAGTGGCGATGTAACATTTGAATCGATTTATAGATTTATAGATCTAATGAATCGATTGGGTGTGATTTAAATGTCATATGTAAATCCCATAATAAATACGTAAACACGTACACACGCACGCGTTGCGTGCGTGTTGCGCTAATAAACGCGATCTACTGAAAGTGTTCATACTTCACACTCTCAGTTGCTCTCAGTCGCTCTCAGTTTGCTCTAAAAACCTCTTAATAGGTCCACCAACTTCATCAACAGCAAGTAAAAACGTATCATGTCCATATTGTGATACCTTCTCACTTAATTCTATATACTCAACATTCTTATTTCCTGTACCCCTAATCACTTCAGCTACCTCTCTTTGTTGTTTAGCTGGAAATAATATATCAGATACTGCACCAATAATCAAAGATGGTATATCTCTTAAACTTTGTGATCCAGCTACTAAATCTTCAAATTGGTTAACTTTAGGTGAATTTACATTCATCTCTTTATATGGTATTTGAGGAAATGCAAAACAAGTATTTGAACTCAAATTAACCTGCTTCTTTATCCTCTCCTTCTCCTTTTGTGCAGTTAAACTCATATCAAATAAATCCATTGCTTTTGATATATAAAGGAAAGAATTTGCATCATATTGAAGACACCATTTCTCACCTTGATGATCTAAATATGTTTCAATAAGAAAATCAGGACATAATGCTGGTGGTTTTGAAGGATCAGCTCTTTCTCTACCAAACCTTTCTTCCCATTCTGGTCCTGATCTATATGTAATTGTTGCTATTTCTCTTGCTAATTTCATACCACTATGTGGTGGTATTCCATCATAATACCATCCTCTATTCCATAATGGATCTGACATTAATACTTTTCTTTGAACATGTCTCATTGCTATAGATGATGGATGTGATCTTATACATCCTGATATAGATATAAGTCTTTCAACTCTTTCAGGATATAATGAAGCTGCTGCAATACTTTGCATACCTCCCATACTTGATCCAACACTTGCATATAATTTATCTATTCCAAGTGTTGGTAATACTGTTTCAAATTGTGCTTTCACCATATCATTGATCGATATAATAGGAAATCTAGTAGCATACCTTTTCCCATCTTCTGCAAATGATTCAGGTCCTGTTGATCCATAACATCCACCAATTACATTCGTACATATAATAAAGAATTTGTTCGTATCTAATGCTTTATCTGGTCCAATAAATTGTTCCCACCATCCTAATGTAGAATTCTTCTCATTAGATGCTGCATGTGATCCTGCTGATAATCCTGTATGTAATAAAATTGCATTACTTTTATCATTTTTAAGTTTACCCCAAGTCTCGTATGCAATCTCATATTTATTTAAAGTATCTCCATAATCAAGATCAAGTGGTTTCTTACTTCTAGCGATCTCAAATTTAGTTGGTTTGTCATATTTTGGTTCTGGTCCATCACTTCTTAATTCTTTTGTTCTTTGTTCTAATTTGTCTAAACAAGGGAATGATTGTTGATGACGTAAATCATTCTTTAATGCTGGTGATCCATAATATCTAATCAATTTTGATCCAATATCTTTCGATAGCTTAAATTTTATTCGATTCATTACGTACGTTTACGTACGTTTACGTGAGTTCTGTATGAGTTCTGTGTGACTTCTACGCACCTTTTGCGTTCCTTCTACACACCTTTACGTCCTTTAGGTCCTTTTATACCTTGATCATGATAAAAATATACATATTTCACCACAATCTCATCCATCAGCCTGAGTTACACCACATCACGTGCAATCGTCACACTATAAGGGCTAATAGGTATACCTAAAAACCTTATTCAACTTAAACTTCAAAGTTATTCCGAGGCTACCTCATACATTTTATGTATATATATACATAAAAATCCTATATAAATATCCAATTTCTATAATATTTGCTTAATCATTTAAAACAATTTCTATATTCATATAATCACCTTTAAATTCAACTTTCATCAAATAAAACCGCAAATATATACTACTTTATAAGATCTTGATCGGAGGAAATGACGGTATATTTAAAAATTAAAGTTCAATAATTACTCAATTGGGTATATATGATTATCTATCATAACCAAATACAAACCATTTCTACTTCCTTTTTACACTCTTTTGACTACTTTTTTACATACATTTACTCTTATCTATCATGTTATTTTGTATATATAATAATCTATAATTCAGGTGGAATTACGGTTATCTTGAACCAATTTTTGTAGATTTTGCGGGGTGTAAACCTTAATTAGCTATTTCGAAACTTTATTTCCAGGTGGGGATCGAATCCGCTGTATATAAATATCTTCCATCATATATCTTCATCTTCCATCTTACTCTTACTATCTTATTCACTTTATAGACATTAGAATGCTGTTTGAAGCTCCTAAAAAATACGTACTTCCTCCTATCCCCGAGAACCTCTCAGTTGAGCAATTTGTTTATGCTGCTGCAAAGCCATCAACACTAGCTCCTATTGTATCGGGAATTACTGGTTCTTCCTTTAAAACTCTTGCTGATATGAAGGATTTCACTGATACTCTTGCTGCTTCTATTGCTCCTCTTCTTGGTGTTAAGAAGAATTGGAGTGGTAATTTGAAAACTGGGAAACCAGGTTATGGTGAATTCGATAGATGTGCTTTGATCTATTCTGAAAATTCACTCTATACTCTTCCGATTCAAATGGCAGTACATCGTTTACTCGGTGTTTTATCTCCTGCTTCTACTGCAATGACAAGTAAAGAATTAGCTGATCAACTTAAACTCTCTGAAGCTAAAATTGTATTTACTTCCGAAAAATACTTGAGTAATGTTCTTGAAGCTATAAAAATCACTGGTTTAAATAGATCAAAAGTATTCATAACAGATGAAATTTCAAACTCCGGTTTTGTTACCGTGAAAGAACTTGTTGCAAGAGGTAAACTTGTAGAACCTGCTCCTCAAGTTGTTTTGGCTCCTGGTGAATCTAAGGAAAGAGTAGCTTTCTTATCTCAAAGTAGTGGAACTTCTGGTTTACCAAAGGGAATTAAACTTTCTCATTACAATGTAATTGCAAATATTCTTCAAATGAACGCTTTGGTACCTGAAGAGAATACAAAAGTTAATTTAGCTTTACTTCCTTTATATCATATTTATGGGTTAGTAGTTGTACTCTATGCTTCTATTCATGCTGGTTCACAATTAGTAGTACTACCTGAATTTAACTATGAACAATTACTTCAAGTTGTTGAAAGATACAGAATTCAAACTTTATTCCTTGTACCTCCAATTCTTGTACGTCTTCTTAATGATTTGAAATCTTCAAATCCTATTGCTAATAAGTATGATCTTCAATGTATTGAAAGAGTTGTAACTGGTGCTGCACCTTTTTCAAAGGATCAAACTGATGCTCTTTATGCTACTGAATGGTATAAACGTCATAATTTTGTGATTACTCAAGCTTATGGTGCAACTGAAATGTCTCCTATGTCTTGTTATCAAAGACCTGATTCAATTCTTGTTGGTGCTTCAGGTTACGTTTGTCCTGGTGCAATTGCTAGAGTTGTTAATCCAGATACACTTAAAGATGTTGAAGATCCTTCAAAGACTCCTGGTGAACTTTGGTATAAGGGACCTAATGTTGTTCTTGGATATGTAGATAATGATAAAGGTGTTAAAGGTACTGTTGCACCTGGTTTCTTAACTGAAGATGGTTATTATCGTACTGGTGATGAAGTAATTTTTTCAAAAGATAGTCAAGGAGAGTATCAAGTTGTTATTGTTGATCGATTAAAGGAACTAATTAAAACAAAAGGTTTCCAAGTAGCACCTGCTGAATTAGAAGGTGTTATTCTTTCACATCCTTCAGTTGCTGATTGTTGTGTTGTTGGTGTTCCTGATGAACGTGCTGGTGAATTACCAAGAGCATATATTACATTACGTCCTGAAGCAAGTGCTGATGGTGTTGGACAAAGTGTTTATGATTTTGTAAAGAAAGAGAAAGCACGTTATAAATGGCTTGATGGTGGAGTTGTTGTTATTAATGAAATTCCTAAATCTGCTTCAGGAAAGATTTTAAGAAGGTATTTAAGGGATGAAGCTCGTGAACAATATGCTAAGGAGAAGGCAAAGGCTAAGTTGTGATAGGTTAAGTTGTGAGAAGGATAAGTTGTGAGAAGGCCAAGTTATAAAGATAAACTCTGTATAGACAAACTTTATATTGATTGTTTACATTGTAGTGATGAAGTTTCAGTATCTGTAAAATCAACAGCTAATGCTTCATCTGAAGAAAGATCAGCGTTATGATATTCTACTCCTAGAACTGATGTGAATAATAATGCACCAAAACAAAATGCAGTGAATATTGCCATTACTTTACCATATTGGTATGTATTTGGATTTGTCTTTGAAGGTAATTTTTCTCCAATTACTGCTTCAATTGTAGGAGATGCGCTTGCAATTAAAGCACCTAATTGATTAGCAGTTCCAATTACGAATGTTTTAAATGCAGGTGGTGACAATTCTGAAAAGTATGCTGGTGCAACACCCCATACTCCTTGTACCATTACTTGTAAAAAGAATGCACCTACTGCAATACCACTGTTTCTTATCATAAATGCAGGATATATCATTGTACAACCAAGAACACTACCTATAAAGAAAGTGAGACGTCTACCAAGGAATTCGGATAAATGTCCCAATGTTAAACTTCCAAGCATTGCACCTAAATTTGCAATAATCATGACAACTGTGACTTGGTTTGCATTAAAACCTAACTCTGTCTTTAACATAACAGGATAGAAGTCTTGTGTTCCATGGATTATAAATGTTAAAATAGAAGCAAACACTACAAGGTATGTTGCAATAAGCCAGTACTCTTTAAGAGCACGTATAGCTTGTGATTTGAATAGAGAGCTTTGTTTAGATTTAGCTTCTTTTCTTGCCTTTAATTCTCTTTGAAATGTATCAGTTTCAGGTAGATAAAGTCTCCAAATTAATACTATTAAAGGTGGTCCAGAAGCAAACCAGAATAATGCTCTCCAAGAGTAAGGAGTGAATTCAAATGCTCTATTAAATACAACTGCAAGTATATATCCTAATGAATATGCAGTTTGTAATAATCCTGATAAAGCACCTCTACAAGCCTTTGGAGCATCTTCTAATGAAGTTGCAACAGAACTTCCAAATATACCACCTAAGAAGATACTGAAAAGAGCACGAGTAGCTAAGAATTGACTATAAGTTTGGACAAATCCTGTACCTATTTCAAGAGCAATAAAGGTGATCATATTCACAATTAATGGCCACTTTCTTCCCCATCTATCAGAAAGAAATCCAAATACAATTGAACCTACCCATCTTAACATTAATGATAATGTAAGACCCCATGTTATATCAGCAACAGATCTATTTAATGATTCAGCAATTTGAGTTGCTGCTACTGATACAATAAAGAAATCAAAGGTATCTAAACACCATGCAGCATATGAAATAAAGAAGAAGTTCCAGTTTCTAGCTGACATTAAGCTTAAATTTGAATAAGGATTTTTAGGTGCATCTGTTTTAGGTAAAGAGATTAATGTAGGTACTCTTGTTTTTAAGTATTTCTTTATAGATGACCATGATAGGTCTGGTTTGTGATCCATTTTCACGTATACTTGAGTATCAATGATTTCTATCATTTATATATGGAAGATGTATATATTTAATTTAGACTTTGAATACTCATTGAGCGGGTGAGAAGAGTGATACTCTATTTATGTCTTTATTGTCTACATTTACTTATAAAATGACGTATACAAATAGGCATCAATGTAGATAATGTAGACGTACATGTCAATGTAGACACGTCTACGCACACATCAATATAGACTTATACGTGAACATAAACACCATATACCCACACATCAATGTAGACATGTATACGTAAACGTATACATGTACATTTTACTATATCTTATCGTCAGATAAACAATTATACTCTTATTTGCTACAAACTCGTCCGGATTTTAATTAAAAATGTCAATTAAATGATCATCCAATAATTATACATAATCTGGTCCGCTTTTAATGATCTACATCGCTTAACTGTAATTGTCAATTTGACATGTTTAATTAACGGCCTAGATACTAAACTAACATTTGTCCATCTTTCATTTGCCCATAAGTATATCTACTTCTCTACTACTTCCATCTTTACAGTCGATTCAAATGATTCTGTTTCAACAGGATCTGATTCAACTGTTGCAAGTGCTTCTTCTGATGCAAATTCTGCATTATAATATTCAACACCTAATACTGTAGCAATCATTAAAGCACCTAAACTACATGATGTAAAAATAGCCATAACCATACTATATTGGTATACACCAGGTTGACCTTCTATAGGGAATTGAGTACCAATTGTTGCTTCAATTGTTGATGAAGCACTTGCAATTAAAGCACCTAATTGATTAGCAGTTCCAATAACTAAAGTTTTAAATGCAGGTGGTGATAATTCAGAAAAGTATGCTGGTGCAACACCCCATGCTCCTTGTACCATTACTTGTAAAAAGAACATACCTGCTGCAATACCATCATTTCTAATCATAAATGCAGGATAAATCATTGTACAACCTAAAAGAGCACCCATAAAGAATGTTAAACGTCTTCCAAGAAATTCTGATAAATGTCCAAACGTTATACCACCAATAATTGCACCTAAATTGGCAACAACCATTGTTACTGTTACTTCATTTGCATTAAATCCAAGTTCTGCTCTTAACATTGATGGATACAAATCTTGTGTTCCATGTGAACAGAAGTTAAGAATAGCAGCATAAATAACAAGGAAAACTGCTGTAAGCCAATACTCTTTAAGAGCCTTTATAGCTTGTACTTTTAATAAAGACTTTTGACCAGATGAAGCAGCTTCTTTTCTTGCTTTTAATTCTTTTTGAAAAGTTTCAGTTTCAGGAAGTAATATACGCCAAAGAATAATCAAAACAGGAGGTCCAGCCGTAAACCAAAACAATGCTCTCCATGAATAAGTTGTAAACTCAAAGGCTCTATTAAACAATACAGCAAGTAAATACCCAGTTGGGTAACCAGTTTGAAGTAAACCAGAAAGACCACCTCTACAAGCCTTTGGAGCATCTTCAAGAGCAGTTGCTACAGCATTTCCATATATACCACCCATTGCAATACCAAATAAAGCTCTTACAGCAAGAAATTGATCATATGTTTGAACAAATCCAGTACCTATTTCTAAAACAACAAAAGCTAATAAATTAACAACAAATGGCCATTTTCTACCCCATTTATCACAAGCTAAACCAAATATAAGTGCACCTAACCATCTAAGCATTAATGCTAATGTAATACCCCATGTAATATCAGCAACAGTTTTACCTAAAGATTCAGCTATTTGTGTAGTAGATACAGATACAGCAAAGAAATCAAGTGCATCCCATGTCCATGCACTATAAGCTAAAAAGAAATAATTCCAATTTGTAGGTGTCATCAACCTTAAATTTGAGTAAGGATTTATAGGAGCATTTGATTTAGGTAAAGAGATTAAAGTGGGTATTCTTGTTTTCAAGTATTTTTTAACAGACGGCCATGAAAGGTCTGGTTTATGAGAAATATGTGTTTCTTTCATACTGTTGTCTACTGTCATAATGAAGAAAAAATGAAGTATAAGTGGGTGCATAAATATAAGACGATCATTATATAAGCATTTTGTAAAGGATTATTTGCCCCGTTTATTATAGGTGACAAATAACTTGTTGAACGTAATTAAAGACATTAAAAAGAGCGACTAATTTCAAACTCAGGAAACTATATTCTCCATTTTTGATGATATGTTTCATATAATTGGAAACGGATGAGGTTTAATGAACACCTGACAAGTATAATAGGTGTCAAAATTTTGCACTAAATTCAAAGTTTATTTCCTATTTAGGAAATTTAGACTGCATGAAATGCTGTCTACAACTCCTTTTGAGTCATCTATTATAATATTCATATTCTCAAATGAATACTGCTTCTTTGCTTAAAATTTATATATCGCATTATTTGATTCATTTAAGTGAGCTTTATAATAATCTTCATTTAAGTGAGCTTTTCAATAATCTTTATTTGAGTAATCTTCATCTTAGATACAATGAAACAGGGGTGTACGTATTAGAAAACGATAGAAGTTAGCCGCTCTACAGTACCTGGTTTTTGGTTTACCAAAAGAAAGTTTAAAGGGACTAATTCATTTATATCATTCATTATCAAACTTCGGATAGTTGATGATCAAGTAAGTATTGGCTATATAGACTAGCTTATACGACCTATAAATGTTAGTTTGTGCATTGTCTTATACTAGTTTTACATAAGTAACTTATGTTCATTCCATAAATTCATTAACTAGACAATTTTTTGAAGATTCAAAGTACTACACTTTTGAAGCCAATCTGCCCACTTCTTTTTAGTAAAAACAAACTGTCTTTTAAGAAGCGAAGAAGTAGTATTTAAACGGATTCACTTTGGCCGTTGTTTTTCTTGTTAGAAAAAAATAAACAATAAACTAACCCCCGCATTTTTTAAAATTAAAAATACAAAAACCCTGTCTGTTTTTATAAATCTTTATTCACTTATGAAAATTATATAATATCGCGTTTTCTGAATAAGAAAATACGAAAATATATCTCTCACTATTATTTTAAATATAGCTGTTTTGGAAATAACAACCTACCTTAACCTCGATATCAACATCGACATCGACATCGATCGTGATTATGATTATATCATAACTCCAACTTCTACATCTAACTTCCATATTCTGAGGGGTATCAAGTATAAATCTAGACCCTTGTTATTCAACCATTTAAACAATGAATAGTTCATGATTTTAGATAATTTGTTTTTAGTCTTTTACAGTTTTAATTTATCGTCAATGATCGACTTCGCTTAATCTTATTTTTTATAGTTTGACATTTTTACAGTTACATTATCATCAATTCTATCCTTCATCTATATAATATTCACTGCTTTCTCTATAAATCTCATCTTATCAATTCACACAAATCAAATCAATAATCAGTTTCTTATTAGTAATACCAATTCTTGTCATAATTTTGATTCTTACTGTGCTCTTCAAATCGACTCTCTACGGCTACAAACAACTTCCTGCTCTAAATTTCTTTTTTAATAAATACACACACCCCTTTTTCTAAACTTCCTTTACTAACAAATTCCATCCCTTGTTTCTTTAATTCAATAACTTGTCTCTCTTTTTATTCTTTACTCCAATGATTTCGTAAAATTCATTTTTATTGTTCATCCGGGTAACCCCACACGTGATCTAAAGTAGATCGAACTTCGCCATAGCTGCCCTTCAATACGAACTTCTCCTTATTTTTCTATTTCAACAAACAATCTATTCCCCTATAAGGGTTTATTTTTTTTCATATTTTGGTTCTCTTTATTACTGTATTTTATTCTACTTATTTTTCTTATTCAAACAGTACCAATTTTATCATATATTTCATGGTAAGTGATTTCCTCTTAAGCAACGCCTATACTTGTTATTGATCTTTTGTTGGATATTTTACAGTTCAAATAGAACTCTGATTTTGTATATATTTTGCATTTACAAAGGGTCTTAGAGTATGGTCGAATCAAATAATTTATAAAAGTTTTCTAGAAATAGAACCCTGTCACAGTTTTTTACTATAATTTTCTCATATTTCAATCGATTTTCAAACTTTCACATGAAAATACTCTCATACTTCTACTTGTTTCATTTTATACTAACTTATTAGCCTCATTACTCTTCTAGATCTAATCCCCCTATATCCTCAGCGGCTTCTGCTGCCAAATCTGCAATGTCTAAACTTCCTACATCTACTTCTACTTCTGGCTTATCGAGCGCTGCTGCTGCTGCTGCCCTTAAAAGATCTTCTTCAAGTTTAGATATTCGTACTTTTTCTTCTACTCCTCCTCCTCCTAAAAAAAGTTTCATTAGAAGAATGTCTCTCACTTTATCTTCCTCTAAAGCAGCTGCTTCTTTTAGTCAACCTCCACAAGAAACTTCTAAAACTTCTTCAAAGTTACATCGAAAGACTTCTATGTCTGAACGTTCTCTTAGACCTTCTTCTTCTCAGAATGTTCGCTCAATCAATGATACACAAAAGCAACCTGCTTCTCAAAATCAACATGCTTCTAAAAATCAAACAAAACCTGCTTCTCAAAAACCTCTTCAACCCTCAGATAGACAAATTAGAAATGAAATTGCTCGAAAAAATTCTGATGCTTCTTTATCGGAAAAGCTTTTACCTCCAAATTCAGTGAAAAAGAATTACGCTGCAAGTATAACTTCTTTTGATTCTGATCTTAAATCTATTCCTGAAGAACCTTCTCCTCAAAGGCGTAAAAAAGTTGCTCCTAAACCAGTTAGATCTGTACTTAAGGAACCAAGCAATACTTCAAGTGTTTCATCTTCTCAGGGATCTCTTGCAGAGTTAAAGAAAAAGCATAGAGTTTCTTTTAACGATAAAAGTTCTGAAGAAATGGCTTCTATTGCTAAATCTGTCAAGCGCCCTGCAACCGCTTTAGGATCTGTTACTATTCCCTCTTCAAACACTTCCCGCACTTATGTCTATAACCCGAAACCTCAACCTAAATACAAACCTACAAAATATGGTCTTGTTCGCGTAGATGACGAAGATGAACCTGAACCTACTCCTCCTTTCATCTCAAAGTCTTCTTCTATATCTCGTCAAAACTCGTCTTCTACTAAAAATCGACCAACAATGAGAAATGGAACTGTCTCTTTATCTGCATCTCATAACCGTTTATCAGGTACATCTTTAACTAGATCTGCTTCTCAATCTAAGGCATTGTCAGCTGGTACTGCAACTAATGTCAAGTCAAATTCTGCTGGCCCTAATATCACTAGATCTGCTTCTCTTTCTCACGCTTCTGCAGCTAGTGCCTTGAAACAGTTCCCTCTTAAATCATCTTCTACTTCTAGACCTACGTCTGCTACTTCAGGTGCTCTTGCTCAATCTAAATCTACTTCTGATATTTCTAGAAATGCTTCTAAATCTCTTTTATCTGTTGTTACTGAGCCAACTACTGCTACAAGTAAAACCGCTACAAGTAAAGCTGCTGCAAGTAAAGCTGCTGCTAAGGCTGTTGGTTCTCAACCATCTACTGCTGAACCTTCTAATGGCGTTTCTTCTTTAACTTCTACGTCTACTTTTGTTTCTGTACAAGAAGTAATTGAAGATGATCTTCATCCAATTAGCTCTGACTCTGTTTATGACTTTGATTCTGATTCTAAACCATCAGAAATTAAGAAACAACCTATCACACCTCTTAAACCATCTGAACTTTCTGAGCCTACAATTCCTGATGTGTTACCTAAACCAAATGTAACTAAAGCTGATTCTAATCAAGTTTACGATATACCTGCCAATGCATATTACCATGATGGTATGCCCGGTGCTGACGATTCTGATTCTGAATCTGTTGCTTCTGAATCTTCCTTTAAGAGATCTAAACCTCGTGGTACTGGATTTACTCAAGGATTTCGCAATAGTGCTTCTAATATTACAAGGCCAGCTAGTGCACAACCAGTTCAACACAATCTTACAGTTAAAAGATCTACTTCTAGACTTTCTCTTACAGGACGTCCTTCTTCTAAGCAGTGCAATAGATCTTTTGACAGTAATAATATGCATAGACCATCATTTGAATATCAGGTTGCAGCTTATGCCAAGGCTTTGAATAAGGCAAGCAGTATGCATGTACAGCCAGGTCTTGTAAGACAGAATTCTGATTCTAGCTTTAAGAGAGATAAGAAATCAGCTGGTGGTGGATTTAAGATGTTTAGTATGAGACACGATGAGCCTATACTTTCTAAACAACAATCTAATACAGGATCATTTCATCCTGTTATGTCAGCCTCTACTAATGGATTTTCTGATGATTCTCGTCGTCCATTTGGGTTTACTGATCCTGAACCTGCACCTAAACGATCATCGAGTCGATTTATGTTCAGAAAATCTCAAGATGCAGGATTTTTCAAGTCTAGAATTCATGATTCTGATTCTGAAGATGATGTTCCTACTACTCTTAGAGCAACAATTAATGGTGGGAAATCTAACCATCGTGTGAGTAGTAGCTTTACTGGTAAGATGTTTTCTAAATCTAACACATCTGCATATGAGGAACATAAGAAAGCTAAGCAGAAGAAGAGACAAAGTAATGTACCATTACAACAGCATGAACCACTTGCTTCTGACTTTACTATGCCTCCTTACCCTATAAAGAAGAAGAAATTTGGTTCATTACGCAAACTATTTGGCCTTCACGATTAAGAGCTGTGCGTGCGTGCATGTACACTCACAAAGCTATACCATTTTTACAATTTCTTTACCACAATACTTTTGTTGTCTTTATTCTTATAATTACTAATAATTTATTTTAAATATTTAAATAATTATTTAAATTTAAATATATCATTACCCTTATACAAAGAGGAATTCAAGATATGGGAACAATACTGTATAAAGATACCTTTCTCGTTGCTATAGAAACCTTACAATGTGCCAATAAAAGTAATTGCAGAGCAGAATGATGAATGAACCATTCAAAGTACCGATCTCTTCATTACTGGTATAATCAGGAACATAAACAACATGGTTAAACCAGATTTCTTACGTCAGCCATTTAAGTACATGCGATGGAGTGCACATCATTATCCAGCATATTTCTTTTCAATAGCACTTGGATTCTCTTTTCCCGCATTGGTTTTGATTGTAACACCACTTAGAAGAAGATTTTTGTATGATGATCACGTTCCTGTTCCAAAGACATATCCATTGCCTAGTTTTCCTAGAAAGACCTTAACACATTTTGGAGATGATGACAAAGAATTCGTTAAGAAATACTTATAAGTTGCTTTCGGGTTATATGACATTTAATAACGACGTAATTAAGGTTCGAATTCGATGATATTTTGAGAAGGTATTGAACTTAATTGACTCTTTTGTTTTGATTCTGAAAGATCAATAAGGTTTGTATCTGTAATTTCAGCTCCTGATAATAGATCAATATCATCATTTTCTTCCTCTTCATCATCATTATCATCCACAGTACTATATGTAGTAACAGTAGTTGTATATTGATTAGAAGCATTAGCTTCAGCTTCCTTTCTGTTACGACTCACTAATCCATCTAATAATTCTCTAAGAGTTGGTGATTTTGCTTGACCTCTTGATAATGGAGTTAATCTAACAGAAGCTGCTAAATCTGTAGAGAATAATCGTTCTAACATTTCATCTGCAAGTACTACCATTCTAAATGTTGGAAGTGTAATATGTAAAGGTTGTGAAGGATCAAGTGCTATGTTTGCTTTATCGACATTTGCGACATTTGCTTTATCAACATTTTTGTTATCAACTCCATCATAATTCGTTTCAGTAGGTGTAGCATAATCAAATGCTCTTCTAATAAAATCAGAAACTGCTGTAAGATATGTTTCTCCTGGTACAGGAACAGATTTACCTATATTGTTATTCTCATTAGCAGTTAAACCAGCAGCTATTGGATTACCCATATATGTAGTTGTGTAGGAAGTCTTTTTTGTAACAGTTCCTTTCCTATTTCTGTTAGAGATTATACCCTCTGTTTTCACTTGTTCTTCAACTTTAAGTGTAATCCAATGTCTTGTAATAAATAAAAATCCTTCAGACATTTGTAAGATTCCATCCTTATCAACACAACCATCATTATCTTCATCATAAAGTTTAAAGAAATATTCCATTGATGACATTATATCAGTTTCCTTTAAATGAGCAAGACCAATTGTAACTTGACTTAAAGATAATTCATCAGAATAACCATTTTCAGTTTTTGACCAATTTCTATATATTCTATTCAAAAAATCATGTGAATCTGTTGCCCAGTCTGTAATATTTGACATAAAATAAATAAATGCTTGAAAATCCATTGTAGTTCTAATAGAACCAAATCCAATTCTTGATGTTAAAATTGCTTGATGAAATCTATCATAAATTATACTTAATTCATCTGTTGAGAATTTCCCAGGATTAGCTAGATTTCTTAATTGTGTTCTTTTTGCAAATGATTCAATTCCTTCAAGTACAGAATCGTTATGTTTTTGTCTGTATTTCAATATCATTTCATCTGTAATTACAGAGAATTCTTTAAATGCAACAACTAACAATTCTTGAAATTTTGTAATAGATCTTAATCTTTCATGTTTTGAATTAGGATGAGCAGATTCTCCAAGATGATGAAAATATTCTTTAATTGTTGATATAAATCCACCATCATCTGATGTATCAAGTAATGCTTCACCATTAATTCTTAAAATAGCTAAAGCAATTTGAAATAATACTTTAGGACCTTCTAAAAAGAATACATCCATAACTCTAAATGCAAATACAAGTGGCATTGAATTCACATAAAGAGATAAGAACCAAGGTAATGAAACAACAGAAAGTTGTATATCATATTTTGTTAAATGTTCATACATTATTGGCATTGTCTTTTCAACAAGTGCTTCAAATACTTTTTGATCTAAAAGTACTCCATACATTGTTCTTGAATAATATCCTGGTATATATCGATCACATAATGTATGTAAAAGCCAATAAGCTTGTTCTTCTGACATATATATTAAAAATGATGCAACAACTATATTCATTGCTTGACAATAACCAACATCTGTATTTTCAAATGAATATACTTGTAATACTCTTCTAAGACGTCCAATTCCTTCTTCTTGCATATAACCTGGATATTCAGGTAATGAACGATTTAAATCTTTCTCAATTTCTTCTACTGCAACAGATTGTAATCCATGATGTTTCTTAACAAGTTTATCATATACACCTAAATTTGTATATCTCATAAACCCAGAACCAGATGTAATTTCCCATAATTCACCTCTTAAACGATTAGGAAGTCCAATACGTATAAGTTTAAAAAATGTGGGTGTTCTTACAACTGTCATATTTCTACCATGACTTAAGAAATAATCTCCCCATAATCTCATCTTAGATTTATCACGTAATCGCTTTGCATCACCTGGATATCTGTAAATTTGACCTAAACCACCAAATGGAACTTTTTCGCGATTCTCTGCCATAAGATATTCAGAATAAAAAGAATGAATAAAAACTTTTAAATCTTTCATATCTTTTACATTATCTCGAAGTCCAATTTTAAGTAATTCACAAAATTCTTCTGCAACAGATTTCGCTGTCATAAAATGACAAGCAAGTTTGATCTGATGAAGTGTAGTTAAACATAATACAAATGAATAGCTAGGTGATGCTAATCTTTCAAGTCTACGTATAGCACATAATGGAATAACAAACCAACATGCTCTATTTGTATCAGACTTGAATGTAATATAATTCTCAGTGAGGTACAATTTACCAGGATAAGTAAAACTTGAAGAATCATTAAATCCAGATTGTTGTGCAAGAGCAATTTCACAAGGAATTACATCAATTACTGTTTGTTTATCAGGTAAATGAAATTCTGAACGTGCCTGAAGAGTTCTTGAAGCTTTAGCATAAGATTCATCAAATATGATATTCTTTGCTGCTACTGCTTTCTCTTTTAAAGCGGTCAATAGTGACATTTGGTTATCCTCAATTCCAATTTAGGAAAGATGTAAACAATTAAACGTAAACAAACGTAAACAAACGTAAAGAAAACTATTTAATAATATTTCTGTTCTATTAAGTCAATTTTAAACTTACGAATACAGGGAAACGTGCGTTAAGTTGGTGAAAGCAGAATAGTGATCGCTTAATCCGTACACTTTTAACTTTTTTACCCTGCAATTTATAACACTTACGTCAACTTAAAATCGATTACATTTCTTCATGAAATTGTATAGATATTTGCATACTTTAAAGATTAAAATGACTACAGATTATACAGTTGTTGGCGCTTTAACATGTCAAAAAGATTCTTATAAGACGGAGTTAAAGGCAAAAGTTTTGGAATGTATAAAAGGTCCAAAATCAACTTATAAGATCGTTCTTGATGATACTGTTATATTTCCTGAAGGTGGTGGTCAACCATCAGATATTGGTTCTTTACATGTTGCTGAGAAACCTATTCAAATAAGTTCTTGTTTAAGAGAAAAACTTAAAGCCGTTCATATAGTTTCTGAACCTGTTAATGTAGGTGAAGAAGTACAAATAAAATTAGATTGGAATAAGAGATTTGATCATATGCAACAACATACAGGACAACATCTTGTATCAGCAGTATTAGATAAACTTGATTTAAATACACTTTCTTGGAGTATGGGAGATCCATTATGTTATGTAGAATTACCTAGAAAAGCTACAGATGAAGAAATACAAATTGCACAAGCTGAGATCGATTCATTGATACGACAAAATTTACCAGTATTTGTTGAAACTCCTGATAATGTACCTTCACATAAAATTCCTGATGATTATGATGCTTCTCAAGGTGTTATTAGAGTTGTACATATTGGAGAACTTGATGCTAATCCTTGTTGTGGTACACATCTTAAATCTACTGCTGAAATTGGTTCAATTGCTCTTTTTCATCAAACTACAATTAGAGGTACTAATTCAAGACTCTTTTTTGCAACTGGTCAAAGACTACAAAAATATACTTTATCTTTACATTCTCTTACAAAATCTCTTAATTCCAAACTTTCTTGTCAACAAGCTGATATCATTGATAAAGTTGATGCTCTACAAGTTAAATTAAGAGATAATACAAAAGCTGCTAAATCTTATTCTTCTTTAGCTGCACGTTCTGATATTGAAAGATTAAAAGGAATTGAAGATGGATATGCTGTAGTTTATCAACCTGATTCTTCTCCTTTTGGAACTGAATATATTAATGCTGTCATGTCTGCTTTTAGAGATAATTTAAATTTTACTATTGTAGCAATTGCTGCTGAACCTGAATTAGGTGGTTCTATTGTTTGTATAGGTCCTCAAGCAACTAAAGCTGCAGAAACTGTTAAACAAGTATTTACTTCTGTTAAAGGTGGAGGAAAGGGTGAAAGATGGCAAGGAAAGTTACAAAAATTTGATAGAAAATGTCCTGACAATCTTGCTGTTCTTCTACAAACAAATATTCCAAGTCTTACAATTAGTTAACTACGGTTGTATATGGACATATGTTTTATTATATAAACGCTTGACAGTATATTATTTATTATATAGACGCTTGACAATGGACGTACTTGATAGTGTTTATTTTTAAGGGTTTTTTTGCGTCAAATTATGTACAAAGGGGACTTTTTATACACTTAACAGTTATTCATACTCAATAGAGTACCTTTTGTTGTCCCATAAGTGTTTCATCATCCAAAACACGCCTTTCGGCCTCCACACAGTATTTTAGTTCTCCAAATCAGTCTTTGATGTCAATACTTCAACAATTTCACCTTCTTCTGTTAAAATTTCTTTCTCCTTCTTCTCAAACAATTTCTCAACTTCTTCAAGAGGTACACCTAATGTTTCAGGGAAAGTGAATGATGCTTGTACTACTGCTGCAAAACAGAAAGTAGCAAAGATAATGAATGTTTTCCATTGAATATTTTCAAATGCAGGAGGAACATAGAATGCAAGTAAACTATTCATAAGCCAATTAACAGATACACTTAACCCATTTGCAACAGCTCTTGTTTGTAATGGGAAAACTTCTGAAGGGTAGACCCAACTAAGTGGACCAATAGTGCAAGCAAAAATAGCTACAAATAAGATTGAGAATCCAATAGATGCATAAGCTGCAATTCCTTCTACAACCCAGTGAATATGAGGGTTTCCAGCAACAGAATCAACATAATGTCCCTTGGTTCCCATAAGAGCAGAAGTAATGATAAGACAAATACCCATTCCAGCAAAACCTCCAATGATAACTTTACGGCGTCCAAATCTATCAATCCAAAGAATAGCAGGAATTGTCATTAACATATTAACGACATACTGTACACTTGAAGAAATAAGCATTACATTACCTGTAAGACCAGCCATTTGACAGATGAAAACCATATAGTACATCATAGCATTTGTTCCAGCCATTTGACCCCATAATTGCATTGATACTCCAATAACAGTTCGACTAATCATTCTCTTAGAGAATAAAGTTCGAATCGCTGTAGTAAAGGGTAAGCTCTTTTGAGAAGATACAGAGAGTTCAATATTCTTCATTTCAATAACAGCTTGTTCAGGAGTGTGTAAGTTAGTAATAACAGTCTCTACTTTATCCCAATGTCCATGTTGAGCAAGCCAAAGAGGTGATTCAGGAATAAGAGGAAGAAGACAACTCATAACAATTGCAGGAATCAATTGAGTAGCCCAAGCTCCACGGAATGACCATGTACTCTCAACAAATGTAAAACCATAAGAGATGTAGAACATTACAAGGATACCCCAAGTAATAGACCATTGTTGAATAGAAACAAGACGTCCACGAATACTATCAGGAGCAAGCTCAATAATATATGTAGGGATTTGAGAACTTGTACCTCCAACAGTAATACCTTTAATAATACGAGCAATTATAAGCATAGGTAAATTCTGTACAGAGATAGCAAAAATACTTCCAATGTACCAAAAGGCAAGAAAGAATTGAATAGCTTTGTTACGACCAACATGATCTGAAATTTTACCAGATACAAGTGCACCAAGAAGAGCACCAATTGGCATACCAGCAATAATAAGACCTTGAAGTGCAGCAGATGGATTATTGAAGTAGTTTAAAAATTGAGGATCAGCAACGAAAGCTGATAATGAGGAGATATCAGTACCAAATAGGAAGCCACCAAGTGCTGCAATAAAGACAATTGTATACATGTTATAGATAGTGTAAGCCATTTTCAATAGTTTGTTAGATCAAGAGATAGTTTGTTAGATCAAGATGAGATGAGATGAATGAAGATGAATGAAGATGAATGAGGAAATCTGGGTATCCTTATATATTGTGAAGGAATGGGTGGATTGCTGTTGTAGTTGTAAGTCCCTGATTGCATGTCAATGTAGTACCCTGATATCTCATCTCAGTACAGCTATGCAAAGAAGGGAGAAGTAAAGGAAACTTTGAAATGGTAAGCAAGTTTTTATATTTAAACAAAGAAACGGTATTTTTGTCGAAAGATACCCTGTTGAAAAGATGCAAAGAGGGGTACACCGGTGAATTCTTGCTTTTCGCTGTTTTCATGAAAGGGCAATCAGCGTATGATTCGTTCAGGAAGAATTTTTGAATGAATAACAGTAAAGCGTTATTCAAAAAGAAAACCCACATAATTTTACCCATAATAGATTATCCGTGTACAAAGAGGGTATTTCGCTTTAATCAGAATAGGAAATGTAAAGGAATCATTATGAATGATAAAGTTCCTGTTTAATGCAAAGATATAAGGATCACCAAATAGTTCACAACGACCATAAACAAGAAACTGTGTATTATCAAGTTGTAAAAAATAGGCAATGTAATATCAACACCGATAACAAAAACAGATAAAGTATGTGTAGTTTTATTACCTATTCAAGTAAGTGTTCATCATCTTAGAAATTGACTGTTACCATTTTAACAGTTTTTTTTAATCATTCATACAAGAGGGATCTGTTTAAAGCTGTGGATCCATTTTTCTTTGGATAAATAGCCGCTGATAGAGGGACGAATTGTAAAGGAGGGAATGTGAAAAGTTTGCTTGAGCGTTTGCGTGAAAATTTTTGAGTGAAAAATATGCACAGGGTTCTTTGGTCGATGTTAATGATCCAGTGTCTCTGTGAGATGCACTAAACAATTAATACGTATCTATCTCCCCCCACATAGTAATCCTATTTTAAGCATATTTCATATGTCCAGAAGCATCAATAATTACCTTTCTATGGCGTCTTCTATCATCGCGGGATGCGCCATATCTAATACCTACCTTTCCAGCCTTGGCAGGTATAAACTTAAAGACAGATCTGTCTCCTTCAAATGAAGAGCCAAGTAATACTTTCTTCTTTTTATTCTCTAATCCAGATGAGATTACAGTTTTAAAGCTCTTATCAAGAACTTTAGCAGCAGGGACCATTCTAAGTTCCTTTGCTGCTGCTTGAGCTGAAAATATTTCACTTTCACCTACAATTGATAAATGTGGTTTACGTGCTCCATATGGAATAGGTACTTCTGTAATATTTTCCATAGAAGGTATTTGTTCATCTGTATATTTCTCTCCTGTTCGGAAATTTGTAGATGATATCAATGATTGGTCAGATGAATTCTTACCTTCATAAATAGGCAAAGCCCTGTATAATCTATCTTCCATAGTTTGTGCATCTGGATGGATTTCATTCTATAGATTTGAGCAAATGTTAGTAATTAAGCTTAACGTAAACTTTTTTAACAGCTGTTTCTTTTCAGATTCAAAATAAGTTCGTTTTTAACCATTTTTTTTGTCTTCAAGACTAATCGAAAAATAACTTTATAATCATCAGAAAGAATGCTGCAAAAGGGGTTTATCAAATACTTACGGTTTCTTGTAGTTTAGATTCTACATGATGTAGACGTACTACAGCCAATATACGTTCAGGTTTTACACCCAAATCTTCACTAACTTGTTTAATACTTTGACCTTCTGTTAATACTCTATGTACAATATCTCTTTTCAGCTTCTTAGTAAGCATTAAAGATGTAACAGTAAAGGGATTAGTAGGAAAAGGCTTAAGAGTTTCTGGATATGGACGAGATACATGAGACCATGGTTTACCTCCTTCACGAAATGGTGAAACAAAGTAATTAGGTATATGATTATTAGATAACCTTGAATACCTATTCCTGAAATATTCACCTTTCATATTCTTTGGTCCAAACCATTCAAGCATCTGTTTTCTCCATAGTGTTGTACCTTTCAGTTCTTCATATGTATATGATTCTCTGATAGGGTGTGTAGCTCTAATCTTGGTTCTCATTAGACGCTTAAAGGTCAATGGAGTTAAGTTATGTTTATTTATCATTTCTATTGTATATTGAAGAGAATGGTGAAAGAAAAATTGGTGAACTTAACTTCTCGGTGACAGGTAGGGTAAATTGTATGTGCGATCATAGAAGATATGTTATACAACTGTTAACTAATTTATGTCTTGGTTGATTGTATGTTTATGCGTATGAAGAAGCGTACGCTTCTGCATATGCTGGAGTGGATGCAGGAATGGACGCTTGAGTTGACACAGGAGCGCACGCTGGTGTGGACTCTAGAGAAGACGCTGGAGTGAACGCGTTGCTTCCATATTGTACCGATACCACACTCTCTTTGTACGTATTTATTATTCTATCAATATGATTCTATTACTCCATTTAATGTAATCTACGTATACTAATTGTATTGAACTTCTATAAAGCCTTTAATGGTAGTAAAGTGATCTCCGATAATCGTATGAGATTGACATCGTCAAGTCAAAATTGTATGGACAGTTAGATTAACTAGTCAATTCATCCATTATTCTAAAATATCAGGAATTGACTTGTAGAAGTTTTCAAAAAATGTACAAATACGGTAAAATTTCATTTGAATGGTTTTAAAAATGACTTGTTCATTGATTTCCGCGATTTTGACCCAAACTTTAATCAATGTTCTAGAAAGAAGTTAACCCCATTTTCAATACACAAATGTAAACAAAGAACAATGCAAATGACTCAAAGAATACTGGAGAAATAAAATTGACATGTAATATAATTTTTAATTATCTTAAACATAACCTGTTACCTGTCAAATATGTCAAAATCAAAAGTTGTACCTGAAATCGGAGGGTCCGATTTCATGAACCAAATTACCGGGTAATAAAGACATAAACGTATATTTAATCTATTAACTTAAACCCATCTAGCCATTTTTCGACACCGTGGCATGCCATACAATCTTTACAATACCTGTATTTCTTTTTAACATACATTTATTCAGTTAAAATCATGCTGGCATTTATATTTTATTTACTTGCATTGGAAATTGTTCCATGCTTGGCCAGTTCTGCTTTTGGGTCAAGGGTATTGGCATTGATTGACGAGAATTCAAACTCAGAGTATCTTAAGTACCTCGAAAATAGAGGTTTCGATATCGAACTGGAAGATGATTCAATTTTCGAGTATAAAACCGAGAAAAAATATGATCATGTGATAATTGGAAGTTCAAAGGTATTAAAATCACGAGATTTGTTCAAACTTCTCGAAGATGGTGGCAGTGTACTTGCAATTGCTGACGATGAAGGTATTGCTGGATCTGCAAGAACTGTTGCAGGCGAACTTGGTATATTTGTACCTCCTAGTTCATACAAATTGATTGATCATTTCAAGTACGATAAGAAGGCTTCACCTGAAGATCATACTAGTTTTAAAATTGACCAATCCGATCTTTTTGAACCTTCAAAACTTATCAATACACCTTCATTACCCTTTGTATATTCAGGTACTGGTTTTTACCTTTCAAACAACCCTCTTTTAATTCCTTTAATTCATGGTTATTCTACTTCATATGTAGCATCAACTCTTGATAAGGAATCTGCAGGTGTAGCTCCATGGGTTGCTGGTACTCAAACATACTTAGCTGCTGCTTTTCAAGCTTATAATAATGCTCGTTTGGTAGTTGTTGGTTCTTCTGATATCTTTAGCGATAAATACTTTAATGATAAGTCAGTTGCTAATGGAGATATTGCAAGACAAATCTCTGAATGGGCTTTACAAGAATCTGGAATTGTTACTTCAAGAGGTGTTCAACATTCAATTGCTGATCGTAAATCTTACGAAAAACTTCTTTCTGCTAATACTACAACTGTGATGGGCTCAAATGGTCCTATTTATAGAGTCGGTGAAGACATTATTTATTCAATTGACCTTTCTATTTGGAACCCTGAGACTTCTGCATGGTCTCCATACGATATTATTGACGATGCTCTTCAAATGGAATTTGTTATGATTGACCCTTATTATAGAGTAAATTTGACTAATTCTGGTACATCTTTAGAAGATTCTGCTACAAGATACGAAGTTAAATTTAAGATTCCTGATCAACATGGTGTTTTTAACTTCAGAACAAAATATAAGCGTCTTGGACTTACTTTTATAGATGCAAAAGATACTGTAACTATTCGTCATTTTGCTCATAATGAATATGTTAGATCATACTTCCTTCCAAGTGCTTGGGTTTACTTATCTTCTATATTTGTTATTATTATTGCATGGCTTACTTTCTGTTTTACTTGGATATACACTGATTACAATTTGTCTAAGAAAACAAAGTGAAATTTCAATAATTGGGTTCTCAAAAAAAATATATGAAAATATTAATGAAAGCAGGCTTCTGCAGACCAATTTCTCATCTATGATAATGATATCAATTTTCTCTATTATCTTCGCATTCCATTGCCTCCCATCATTGCCATAAATGCATTCATATCAACATTTTGTCCATTATTTCCCATATATGATTGGTTGGATTGACCATATAATCCCATATTGCCATTATACATTCCATTTTGTGGAAAATTATTACCAACTGATCCCATAGATTGTGATCCCATAGGCTGTGATCCCATAGACTGTGACCCCATTGATTGTAATCCCATAGATTGTGATCCCATAGATTGTGATCCCATAGATTGTGATCCCATAGATTGAGACTGTTGTTGCATTTGAAGCATTTGCTGCATTTGTTGCATTTGTTGCATCTGCTGCATTTGTTGTACTTGTTGTACTTGCTGCATTCCATTACCAAATTGATTAAACGCTCCTTGCTGGTTCATCATAAAATTCATAGATGGATCAACAGAAGGTTTATCAACAGATCTATTAGATCTATCAGAAGTATTAGAATCTGGTCTCCTATCTGTTAGAGGGTTCTGTTGTAACATAAAAGGTTTCCCATTAAGTAAATAATAAGCATCATTCATAGCACGTACAAAATCCTTATCCTGAAGCCACTCCTCTGGAAGAGGTATTTTAATAGTAGATGGTTCTGATAAATCAACAACTTCTTCAGATTGAGGAGGTTCAGTAGGAGACGGAGGAATAGACATAGGACTATAATAAATTGCAGCTATTTGACTACTTTCACGAGAAATTTGAGTAGTTGCTTCAATACTATTAATAGGAACATCACCACCTCTTGATTCTGAATTTCTGTCTCTGGCACCAGCAGGTAGACAAGAAAAATCAATTAATTGAGGAGTTTTCCAAGGAATTTCGTCTTCGTCTGGTTCACCATGAGCACCACCAAAAGCCATCCTACCTTCAGTTCTTTCTAACTCTCTAGCAGAACCAAAAAGCTCAGAACCAGGACCTACGTAAATACGTTCTTCAGGATCAGTTTTAAACTCACGAACTTCTAGTAATTCATCATCAGGCTTCCATTTAACAGATTTTCGTTTACGCTTCTTAGAAGACTCTTCAACTACAGGCAAAGCATTTGACGTAGTTTCAGGTTTGTCTCGTTGTAAAGCATTAAGCATATTACTTACAGAAGCAACAGGAGTTTGTGAAACGGGACGTGGAGCAGGAGGTTTTGGCTTTTGAACAGGTTCTGTTTTTACAGGGGCTTTAGAAATAGGCTTTTCAGAAACTTCATCAACTCTAGCTTTTATAGAAGTTATTATTTCAGAACAGATAGACTTTGTGTCACCTGTAAGCTTTTTAAGCAATGCAGAGAGCAATTTATCAAGTTTAGTTACAGAAGCAACTTCAGACGTTATAGTAAATCTAGATAACATTCGCAGCAAAGGTGTTATGTCATTAAAAGATTTGTGTTTATAGTTAAAATACAACCAATTTCTTAAACGAGCAACAAATTTAACATCATGAGACATTCTTGTCCATATTGAGTTTTCCTTATTGAACAATTGATATATTTTTATAGCAGAAACAGTACGTAAATCATCAGTATTAACTTTCCAAGTATCTTCTGGAATTGAAAGCATGATAGTAGCTACAGCTAGGGCAAGCTTTTCAGGATCTGATTTATATGAATTAGATATACTATCAAAAAGATCAATAAGATGTTTATTTGCTTCAGGAGATGCAATAACATTTGCTACACCCTTTTCAATAAGATGTACAAAAGTAGTAAGAACTGATTCATCATTAATGTCTTGTTTGACTTGTACTGGAGGACGTGGTTGGATTTGAGGTTGTGGAGGTTGAATAGGTTGATAATGAGATGCAGGTTGTAAGTATGATGGTAAAGGTTGTGCATGTGACAATTGAGGTCGATTAGGTATTTGTTGTTGATCTGTTTGTAAAGATTCAGATGATTTACCAGCCTGATTCTCTTCTAATACATCCAATGTTAAAGCTGGAGGCACTGGCCCTGAAACTGGGCGATTCATTGTTTACTATTACCTAATTAAGAATAAGTAAATAAAAAGTAAACAAAAAAAAACCAAAGAATTCAAGTGATATTATTGTATCGAAAAACCAAAAAAAAAGAGTAAGGTTATTCTTAAAACCAACAAACACTTAGCAAATTTTTTGCAAAAACACTCCTTTTTTTTATACTCAAAAACTCCAAAAAATTCAATAAAAATATTGAATTTTATATTTGAAAGAAATTATTACGTTTTTTTTTATTGATTTTGTTTGTAATTGAGTAACAAGTCAAATTGGATTTTGTAGAAGTGATGGTTTTTCTTTGTGTAGCAGTTAAATTTAAAAGGGACTATTACGGTACGGCTGAGTGATTAAAGAAGCAATAAAGAATTGATCAAAGAAGTAATCAAAGAAGCAATCAAAGAAGTAATAATTTAAGTAATTTAAGTAATAACTAGGAGACGCGTTCAAAACCCGTGTATTACATTTTTATATATGAGAATTTTTCGTTCATCAATACGGCAGGTAGGGTGGGTAAGATAATAAATGTAGCATAAAGTAAAAAAAGAGTAGTAAAAAGGCAAAATGATAAGGGGATGTAGAAAACATCAAAGATGAGGTAAAATTAAATAAAAATAAGTGCTCCGCTTTCAAGTGGGCTATTTTTTTTAATTGTGTTGTCAGAAACTGACATAGAGAATTTACGATTAAGAAGCATCTTTTTCGCAAGCTTACATTTATCAGGGGAAATCGAGTTCATGAAACTCTTAGGAGTAAGCCCCATTAGTTCAGCAGCAGCTTGAAAAATATAATGATTGCCCAGGGTTATGTCGCAAACAGAATTTTATTTCATAAAATAAATCCTACTTTCGTTTAAATGAATCTGAAATTAGTTTTTTTTTCATATGACCATTTTCTCGTTGTCTGAGGTTGGTTTGAAAACTCCAATTTTTGCCTGAACTTTATAATTTATTCTTTATGTTCTTATATTATTAGAAATTTAGAGGACGTGACCTTCTGTTTAAATTAGAAACACTGCCACAATGCATTGCATGTCGTGAAATGAATTAACGTCATTATGTGTGCAATTGGTTAAGTTAAGTTGATATTAACTTACAATATCATACTTTATAGGCTGAATATATCTGCACAACTAATTGTCTTTGATTAATTGAATGCTTCTGATTTTTTGCCATATATATAGCCTTCTATTCCATTTCCCAAATGCTTTTCTTCATCAAAACAAAGTCCTTTCAAAATGCAATTAATTTTCTCTCTACTTGCCTGTGCAGCTTTTAGTCAAGCTATTTATTTTGTTACTGTAGTAGATGGCCCATTTAAAGACTGGGGTATAAGTATGGAAGGTGGGACAGGTGCTTTAATTAATAGTTCAGGATACGGATTTTATACAGAAGGCCAGACCGACTATTTATATTATTTTGCTGAGTTGAATACGAAACAATACGTAGGAATTGGTAGTGGTCTGATAACAGTCACCACGGGTACACCTTCAGTTTTAAAGGAAAATACAGAGGTTAGCATTAATGGTATCAGTGATTTTTACTATTGTCCTCAGATTTCTACAGCTATTTACGTATATAGCGTTGATCCTTCATGTTATAAAATAAACTTTATTGCTCATTCTGGTGTTGGTCCTTCTCAAATAGGGGAAGGTTTAAACAGTGAAGCTTACGAGCAGGGTCAAATTTAGGATTTTGCGTAAAAGTTTTGACTGTTGCAAGCTTTATTTAGTGACGGCCAGTTCAGAGGTTTCTAAATAGTTCAATTATTTGCATCAGATATGGACCGAGAGTTCAAAAGCGGCTAAGCAGATTGCTTTATCATTGGTCCCTTGAATAATGATTATCTGATACAACTGTACCATTTACAGCTTTAACATCTCTCCAATAAACACCACTATCACCATCAGAAGAATAAAGTTGTTCTGTAGTAGCATATCCAATACCAGGACCTCCTTCTTTATTTGCAATATAACTTCCAATACCCTTTTGTAAAGTCCATAAATCAATATGAGAATTATGAAGAGTTTCAGAACGTGATACATTTGCATAAATTGCAGATAAACGACCTTCTGAATCATCATCAACTTTCATATCTAAAAAGATCTCTCTTTGGAAAGAAATATGTGGTATAATATTTCTAATAGCAAAATTGTTCTTTGATCTTGAATACTTTTGAGATCCTTTAATATAATTATCTTGACTATGAAGTAATTCATTATGTTTGAAAGCTATATCATGACTTCTTCTTGTATAGTGAGCTTCTTTCATAGTAAAAGTATGAATATTACCAGCAGTATCTAGTAATTCTGTTTCAATAGTTAATTTTCTTTCAGCAATAAGTACAGTTCTTAAATTGTTATAAGAAGAGAATTCAGTTTCAGTAGAATAAGAAACTGCACCTGGTTCAGTACCTACAACACTAAATGCAACAGCAGAATCCCATTCAACACCTTCTTCATGATCATAAAGTAAACCAATACTAGCAGATATTAACCAATCAGTTTCAACTCCATTACCTTCATTATCAGAAACTACACGTAGTAAAATACTTGCACCTTCCCAGAATAAAGGAAGCCAAGGACTTAAATCAAAATCATAAGAGTATAAATCAAATGCTGCAATACCAACAATTGGACTCCATAAACTAGGTGATATACCTCCTGTAAATATTACAGGGTTTGGCCAGAGATAAAAGGCAAGATACTCTGAACCTTCTTTTGTCCGTATAAGTATTTGTATCTCTCTAAAAGATGAAGTATCAGAAGCCAAGGGATGTCCTTTTACAGGAACAGTATTTGTCCACCAAAACTCTTCATCTCCATTACCTGAAGCATAAATTGACATAACTATATCAGTTACATTCTTAGGAACTTTTAACTCTTCTATAAGTGTTACTGGTTCATTTCCTGAATATCTGTATAAAGGTATTTCCTTTATATCATTAGTTTTAGGGTTTAAAGATACCAATTCATCTGGTATAGTTTCTTCTGATCCAGGAGCGTAATAAAAGTAAATTGTAAGCTTAATATTAATAGGTGCAGTATAAATATCGTTAACTAAGTTACCAAGATCAAATTTCATAGTTTGAGGCTCTTTAAAAAGGATCAACATATGTGATAAATCTTTTGAAATATTCCAATAAACTAATCCTCCATGTGGTTCAGGTGTACTTGTTCTCCATATTTCATGATCTTTAATATAAAGATGTCCTAATCTATCATATTGAACACCTTCAGCTGATCCTTCAAGGGTCATAATAATATTAGTAAATGGGAAATCAGGTGGTGTATATTGAAATATTGCTGGATCACCATAAGAATTGCTAAATGAGTGATCAAGTAAAAGGTCTTCCCAAATATAATCTCCAATATTTGGCATAGGATCAGTTACCATAAAAGCATTCACACCTACAGGTTGGTCACTTAATTCATCATTCTGCAGTAATTTATAGGTATTTTTACGTAATTTTGAAGATAAAGTATGTTGTTCAGCTGAGCACAATACAGCAAAAAGAGTCAGGAGTGATTTCATCGTTCAAGGTCCACAATCAATAGTAAAATAAGTAAAATCAGTAAAATAAGTAAAATACAAAAATTATATTACCAAATACGGTATATAGTAATAACAACTCAACCCAACTATAACTGTAATTCTCCTATCGAACAGATGTAGTGGTTAAAGCTAGAAAGATTTGGGACAACAAATTATCTTATCAGTAAAGATCTTTCTAGAACTACGTCATTTATTTGCATCATAATTCATAAATATACAATCTAAAAATACTATAACTTTACAAATATACTATTACGTAAGAATATAAGGATATTATTTATGTCTTATATGGAAACGTTACGAATTCGGAAGGTGATGGTGATTTGTAATCAGTAAAATCTAGAATATATATTAGGGTATACCATATTAGTAATTAGATAAGTAACCGGGTAAACCCGTTATTAAATCGAAAACGGTATATAAAAAGGGGTGACTTTGTCAAATGCAACTTTTCTTCTATACTTTTCCTTTTTTTTTGATAGAAAGAACAATATTTGTTTCGGAATTGACGCGTTTTTATTCAAAGTGTCATTCTCAAGATTTTTTAGACCAAGAAGTAAGCAAATAATTGCTTGTACAAGTTCAGTATTTATTACAACCAAAATGGCACCCGCAGCTACAGAAACAGGACCTCATCATAAAGTGGTTATTGTAGGATCAGGGCCAGCAGCTCATACAGCAGCTATTTACTTATCAAGAGCAGAACTTAAACCTGTTATGTTTGAAGGTATGCTTGCTAACAATATCGCTGCAGGTGGTCAATTGACTACAACAACTGAAATAGAGAACTTCCCTGGATTCCCTGATGGAATTGACGGAAGTAAATTAATGGAACATATGAGAGCTCAAAGTGAAAAATTCGGTACAGAGATTTTCACTGAAACAGTTTCAAAATTAGACCTTTCAAGTAGACCATTTAAATTATGGACAGAATGGAATGAAGATCAACCACCACAAACTGCTGATGCTATTATTCTTGCAACTGGTGCTGCTGCAAAGAGAATGAATTTACCAGGTGAAGAAGAGTATTGGCAAAATGGTGTTTCTGCATGTGCTGTATGTGACGGTGCAGTACCTATTTTCCGTGAAAAACCACTTGCTGTTGTTGGTGGTGGCGATTCTGCTGCAGAGGAGGCAATGTTCTTAACTAAATATGGTTCAAAGGTATATGTAATTGTAAGACGTGATGTTTTACGCGCATCTAACATTATGGGTAAACGTCTTTTAGCACATCCTAAAGTTGAAGTATTGTTTAATACATCACCTGTTGAAATCAAGGGTAAAGATGGGTTAATGAACGCACTTGCAATTAAAAACAATAAAACCGGTGAAGTCTCTGATCTTGCTGTAAATGGTCTTTTCTATGCTATTGGACATGCACCTGCTACAAAGATTGTTGAAGGTCAAATCGAATTAGATGATCAAGGTTATGTCGTAACAAAGCCAGGTACTGCTACGACATCTGTTAAAGGTGTTTTTGCTGCTGGTGATGTACAAGATAAGAAGTATCGTCAAGCTATTACTTCTGCTGGCACTGGATGTATGGCTGCATTAGAAGCTGAGCATCTTTTAAGTGAAGAAGCTGATGTATCAGAGTAAGTAGTTATCGCTTGATAGTAAGAACTTCGACTGCTAACTAACTAGAACTTCAAGGTTATGAAAGTAACAATACGATATAAGTATTGTATTGTTATTTGTTAGAATAATAGATAAATGCTTTGATCCAAATCGTAGAGCAGATCCAAATCGTAGACATTTACCCGGCTATCACATAGTAAAACCATACTCCACATTACTCAGATAACTATTGATTTTCGTTATACATTGCAGGAAAATATCACATAATATTGTGTGATAACGTATAAGGTGATAAATAAAGAAAAGAGCTAAAGACGTTTGAAATTGTATAAGTTTCTAATAAGGCAGGTACCTTAAGAAATTTGTGAATTACTAGAATTTGTGATTACTAGATTGATTGCCTTATCTGGCGTATTTGAAATATGGGATTCAAAGATAGGAAGTACATTCAAGATCAAATATACCCTGAAAGTTCTGAAAGAACAATTATTTTAATTAAACCCTTTAAATCGCCACCAGAATTGAAGTATGCAAAAGATCGAGGATACGTTACAACATGTTTAGGGCATACAGTACATATATTTATTAATGGAACAGAATCAGATAAAGCGAAAACGTATACATTTGATACCAGTACGCTGTTATGGAGTGGACCCTTTGAATTTAAGGGTCCTAAATTGAATGATAATTCAAGATGTCATTTCTATAGTAGAGGGATTATATTGTTATCTGATCATGAAATATGGCAATTAAAGGACAATGAATGGACACTTAAACATGAGTTATGTTCAAAATATAAAGATAAGTTAGATTGGTCATGTGTTAATGGTGATACAGTTTATGCTTGTTCAGATACTAATTTGCTGTTATATCAGGTCAATAAAAATACGTATAAAGAATATGATATAAGTGATAGTATGGAAGAAGCTAAGATTGAATGGAAAAACACATGTGCATGTTCAGCAGATTCTCAAAGGTTACTTTTATGTCTTCAGAGTTCATCATCTGAAGATTCTATTATGACAGTTTATTTAGAACATGAATCTATTAATGACAGAGTTGCATTGCTTCCTATTGAATCAGCTAGAGGATTTATACCTCCAGCGCTGGAGAATTCATTTGCTAAAAGAGCACAAGATTCATTGGTTCTTTGTGGAACACATTTTGGAGAAACTAAGGTATTTATGTTTCATTTAACAAGGCATTATTGGATTGAATGTCATCTACCGAAGACTCTTACTAAACAAATTCCACCAGATATGGTTTATAACAGTTTATTTAATGAGATGCTTTTATTTGCAGAATCTGTTCCGAATCAACATATATACGCAGATCATGAATCAGCAGGTATTTTTAATTACTTTATAAGTTTAGATTTGGATGGATATGGAGCAGTGAAATTACCTGCAGTACCTAATCAAGAGTATTGTTCAGCACTTGGTGATATAATGGTTAATTCACCTGGTGCTGTAGATACGATATTACTTACATTAGATGGTAGGAAAATTACAGTATGTGCACAAATACTTATTGTTAGATGGGGGGAATATTTCAAAGGTATATATGAAGTAGCAATGGAACAAGTTACACCAGGTATTAAACCTGTTGTTTTCATTCCACAATCTTATGGTATTGTTAAAGCAGTTGTTGATTATCTTCATAAGAGAACTATATCGCCGTCAAACCAAACGGTTTCTACATTAGGGCAATTGATGATATTCGGTAAATTACATGATTTACCTGACTTGTATATTCACTGTTCTAAGAATTTACATTATTTACTTGCAGAGAGTGCTGAAACATCGTTAATTGATTTAAATCAAATACAAGTATTGTTTCAGTATTCTTTACTTTCCAGAAACCGAAGATTACAAAGGCATGCTACACATATACTCATGCAATCTGATGCTAGAATGTCGGTGTTTAGGCATATATTACCTACAGTTGATTCCAAAAGAGCATCGGATATAGTTGCAGAATGATTCCCAAAGAGTATTGTATTTGAAATGAGAAGATCTTCAGATTTGCTAGTAGATCTTTTCGGTTGAAGATCGGTGTGTCGGACCTTCTTTTTTTAATTTAACACCTTAAATTAAAAAAAGAATAAGTTAACAATAGCCAGGTCAAAGAGTAAAATTTCCTATAACAGATCGAAAATCGTAAAAATCAAGAAAAAGGATTTGCACCCCACTTTAATTGTCCAATAATAATTATGTAACTTTAACT
Organism: Tortispora sangerardonensis; assembly: GCA_030566855.1. Lineage (NCBI taxonomy): Eukaryota > Fungi > Ascomycota > Trigonopsidomycetes > Trigonopsidales > Trigonopsidaceae > Tortispora > Tortispora sangerardonensis. The sequence continues at coordinate 20,502 of JAKUBJ010000012.1, read as the reverse complement.
GCCGCGCGGCATACGCGCGTAGGCGTTTCCTTTTTATTCTTTCTCTTTATTTTTTACGCTCTTTATGTATGATTTTCGTCCTTATACAAATAAAATCACCACAATTTTGACCAGCTCGTATATAAACACTCCCTTTCGCCTTTTTCACACTTAGAAATCGATGATCACTTTAACACGCACAACGCGTTATAGTATCAATTTGGTATATAAAAGATTGTATAGTTCATCGATTTCGCAAAAGATCAGCCTTAGTGAAATACCAATATCATCAAATGATCCTCTTACCCCTATAAAGCATTCAAATTCAATCAAATCAAGGTTTCCCCCTGTGCTTACTGAAGTTTATGAAAATATACAGAAATATGATCCTTGTGTAGTTTTAACAAGATTAGGTGGATTCTATGAATTATACTTCGATCAAGCTTCTAAATATGCTCCTTTACTCAATTTGAAATTGTCACATAGACAAACAACTGGTGGTCTTGTTCCAATGGCTGGATTTCCCTTTATGCATTTACAAAGATACCTTGCAATTCTTGTTAATAAATTAGATTGTCACGTCGCAATTTCTGAAGAATTCCCTCCTTCGCCTGGATCAACTACAAAGAACCTTTATGAACGAAAAGTATGTCGTATTGTTACTCCTGGAACACTTATTGATGAATCTTTTTTGGATCCTTATTCAAGTAATTATTTATTGGCAATTATACCTTCTTCACATCAACGTGCATCTAAACATGCAAAACTTGGTTTAGCGTGGCTTGATCTTACAACTGGTGATTTCCATACTTTACTTACAACGCCTAATTTATTGCAGAGTGATATCTCAAGAATATCACCAAAGGAGATTTTAATGCCACATTTATCTTCTAAAAAGTCTTCTAGTTCTCCTCATTCAATCGGTAGAGCTTTAAATGATGTATATAGATCAAGATCTTTAAGATCATATGCTGTTTCTTTTGTAGAAGATTCACCTCTAATATCTACTACTGATTTTATCTCTAAATGGAAAGATACATTTATATTTGAACCTGCTACTGAACATTTAGAAGAATTACATTCTTTACAAGTTACTGCTTGCTCTACTGCTTTAGAGTATGCAACTAAATGTGTACCTGATACATCTTTTAAGGCACTAATTCCTAATAATTCAACTCATTCTGACGTGCTTATTATTGATTCAAATTCAGTGTCTAATTTAGAGATAAAAAAGACTCTTGCTGATGGTTCTACAATTGGTAGCCTTCTTCATACAATTAGAAGAACATCAACACAATCAGGTGCAAGAAAACTTCTTGAATGGCTTTTGGCTCCATCAACAAATCTTGATGAAATAAAGTATAGACAAGATATTGTTGAATGTTTACTTAATGAAGAAGGGTCTTGGTTACGTAAGACTATAAAGACAAAACTTCGTAAAGTTCATGATATTCGAAGATTAGCACATACTTTTTCAATTGGAAGAGGATCACCCGAAAGAATGCTTACATTAGCTAAATCAATTTTTCTTATTCAAGAGATTCAAAATATTATAATGGATCATACTGAATATAAAAATAGTGTAAGTCTTCGAAAATTAATAGAACAGCTTGATCTTGAAAAGCCATTAAAACTAGCAAAAGAAATCGAACGTACTATTGATGAAGCAAGACTTTTATTGCAACACGAGATTCAAAGAATTCGCGAACAGTCTGAATTTGATGGTGATATGGAATCTTATAAGCAACAGGCTATAGCTATTGAATCACTTAATGAACAATCTGCTGAAGAGAAACGTTGGATGGGTGTAGATACTGACCCTTGGATAATTGTACCTTCTGCAACACCTGAACTTCTTTTTCTCAGAAATAAATATGATTCACTTATTGAAGAAGTTAGAGCTCTTGAACAAGGTCTTAGATTGTTTACAGGTGTAACAAGTGCAGAGTTAAAATGGAGTGCTTCGTATGGGTATATTGTACATTTTGGTAGTCTTTCTGCTTCTAGAAAGAAGCTTTTGCAGGAAAGGTTCATTGATCAACAGATTGAAGAGGATTCAGAAGATATTGAAATTGATGAATCTGCAAGAAAAGTTCAGAAACTTTTATATAAGCATCACGGAAGATCAGTTTCATCATCTAAATCATCTGCAGCATTTTCTTGGAAACCATGGATTGAAAGAGGTAATGAACTTGGATCTTTAAGAAATCAAATTAGAAATGAAGAAAAACAAGTTATTAAAAGGCTTAAATTGTTGACATTGAAAAGTTATGAAGAACTTAAAGCAAGTGCAGAGGTCATTGATAGAATTGATATTGGAAGTTCGTTTGCAGAACTTGCAGAAGAAGCTAATTTGGTTCGTCCAAAACTGGTAGATGATCAAAGAATTGAAATTATAAAAGGTCGTCATATAACAGTAGAAGCAGGTTTAATGGAGAGAGCAGCAGGAAATTTTATGCCTAATGATTGCAAGATGAGAATACCTAAAAAGACAGGTGAACATGTATGGGTAATAACAGGACCAAACATGGCAGGAAAGAGTACATTTTTGAGACAGAATGTTATTATAGCTATTCTTGCACAGATTGGATCGTTTGTACCTGCAGAAGAAGCATGTATAGGAATAGTTGACAGGATATTTAGTCGTATTGGAGCTCATGATAATCTATACAGAGATCAAAGTACATTTATGGTTGAGATGATTGAAACAGCAGCGATTTTAAATAATGCAACAGCGAGTTCATTAGTTATTATGGATGAAGTTGGTAGAGGAACGTCACCTGAAGAAGGAGAAGCTATTGCGTTTGGATGTTTACATCATTTGCATGGAGTAAATAAGAGTAGAGTTCTATTTGCGACACATTTTCATAAGTTAGCAGAGGAGAGTAAGATGATGAATGGAATTGGACAGTATTGTACGGGGATTGAAGGTACAGGAGAAGATTTTTATTTTGATCATCGTATAAGACGAGGAATATCAGAGAGATCTCATGCGATTAAAGTAGCAGAGTTAGCAGGAGTACCTGAGAGGGCATTAAAAGTTGCGAAAGATGCGCTTGAGATTAGAGAGGGAACGAGAGAATAAAAATGACGCCAGTTTTATGCCAATTTTATCTTATCAGTTTAAAGATAACGAAGGATCTGAGGGGAGTTGATGAAGCGGCGAAGATGGCGATCTGTATTTGTGACGATTATAAAGTTAAAATGGGCGAAATTAAAATGATTTACAGAGCGATCGGATGAATCTGAAGATTAAAGAGGCTTTAATACGTCGATCATTAATGGTGAACAATATAATAGTTTTTGGGACTAATATTAGGATTTCGGAAAAGAATAATGATTTGCTATTTCTTTGTTCAGAAGCGGGCGTGTAAAGGCGCAGTTTTTTCTTTTTGAGGAAGATAAGAAATGATAAGAAATTTTGAGGGATTTTAAAGAATAAGGAGTAAGCGGAATTTAGTACTGAAAGAAGGAGCAAAAGAGCAGCAAACGAAAGAGGCGAGGATAAAGGCACGAAAAAAGAGGATAAAACGATAGTGATAGAGAGAGTTGTTACACCGGATAAAGTAATTGATCGGAAGGATTGAGTTAATGCGATAGGAAGACAAGAGAGGAGTCAGTCAGATACAGTTGGTAATTAAGAGTCTAAATATGAACGCTAAGCAATGTTACGGTTACATTATGAGCTCACGAGTTTAACTAAAAAGAGTTAAATAAATTCGACTAGTTAGGGGGATGAAACTTATCGATTCATTGGATTTATCAAGTAAGGCGGATTAATTTGAAAGTTTAAGAGTGAGAATAGGAAACTCTTTTTCAGGGCATTGAATGAGGTGATTAGTGATATGAGGAATTAAGAAATGCCAAAATGAGTTTGACTTATAGGGGACTTTTATTTCGGCAAATGTGTTGAATTTCTGAAGTATTATTGTGTGCATGTGGAGGGGGGTCATGAGGGGGCGGTTTAATTATTCTATTGGAAGGAAAGGATGTGAGAGTACGGTGAGAGCTTCGGCGATGATTAATATTGTCGGTGAAGAGATCCGAAATAGTGGCAAGAAAGAAGGAAAGATTGGGGTGTATTTTCTCTTGGTGTTTACTTTATTTGTGAAGTTGTTGTTGTTTATTGTGATAAGAAAAAAAAGAAGGAAAAATTATATGAAACACTACCCCGGATTTTGAGTAAAGAAATGATTTTGTTTAATTGGCGAGCGAAAGAGCGGTTTTTATAAACCGGATTTTTTATTTAGAAAAAAGGAATGGGAAAGGTAAGCGCTGTGATAAATGATTTACGAAAAGTAAAAGGGAGCAAAAAGGCTGAATTTTTGGTTTACTATAAGGGAGGGAATAAAAGCGGAAAAAAAGAAGGAAGAAGGGAGAAAGAAGAAAGAAGAAGGAAGATGAGTTTAGCAATTTTTTTAACTTAAAGAGTTTTGGACTTAAAAAAAGTATTGTTTGAGAAGGATCATTTCATTTACAATTTCGAAAGAAAAAAGGATCGCTTGCAAATATTAAAGTTTTTCAGATCAAACCGGATTTAATTTGTTTTTAATTGATTAATTTTTACTACCGAGACAGTGAAATAGAATTATTCAAAGAGACCTGCTAACCTTATATGGAAATATTGACACGAAGAGAATAATTGAATCCTTGGGAGACCAATTGATACATCGAGGAGCTAAGAGTTATTAGTATGTGATTAGAATTTTGGGATATAGATAAAGAGCATTTTTTGAAGTTAAGCGATAGAAGGCAGTTTTATTGTGTGTGTTTGTTACAATTATTTAGGGGATTGAATGCTATTGTTTTTGGTTTTATTGCAAAAAGGGGAGAAAAGGATGCGGAAGATCATCTTTTCTGAATAAAGAGTGAGAGAGAAAAAAAAGCGGAACGAAAACCAAGGAAAGAAGGAAGGAGCCGGAAATAGTGAAAAAATAGACTGGAGAAATAGAGAGAAAGAGAGAAATAAAGTGTAAAGAGAGGAAGATCTCTAACCACAAAGATAGGTATTTTTTCCCTTTTGTGTGAGAGAAAAAATAGCTAAACGGATGAAAAGTTCTTAAAAAGGTGAATTTCAAGGTTTTGTTGTTTTTTTATAGGAATATTTTCATTCCCTTTTATTCCTCAAATTTATTAAAGTTATATTGCGATCGATCGTCGATCATTATGAGCGGTATTTTTGTGGGGATGAAAAAGCACAAAATGAAAGTCAAGAAAGTATTGCAACTTGAATGAATGAATTTCATTTACTTGAGAAGAAATTGTACAAAAATTGGGCATGTGAATAATTTTTTTTGGGATATAAATGGGATTATTTTGTGTTGAGAATTGGTGTATATATTTATGAATGGAACATCTGTTTTCTTAGTGTGGCTGGATTGTGATCTATGAAGTCCAAAAATATATCTTTATTACGGTACGTGGAAAGAGACAATCTAAAGATTTGGATTATATCGAAGATACCGCTGACTAATTTTTATTATTTTGGGTACCATCAGACCTTGGGAGACCAAAGGGAAAGAAGATAGATGAACTTGAGAAAATAGGATAGAACTGGGAGAGATAAAGAGGTTGTTGTTATATAGATTCTCTCTAAAAATAATCATGTGAAATGAGCTTGTGTGAGTGCCGTACGAAGCTTAGATGTTTGAAGCTCTTGCGTGTTTTTTTTTGCTTTCTTTTTTTTAATTGACTATGGCGGCATGTGTGTGTGATGGTGGCGGCCTGCTGTTGCGGTTGTTTATTTTTGTAGCATACGTCAGAGTTTACGCTATGCGCTTCCGTGCGTTTGTTTTGTTGACATGTGTCAGGACGTGCATAATTGTGTCCGTGCGGTTGTTTTGTTATTGTAAGCGCATCTATCCACCCGTGAGTATGCTGAGCTTAAAGAAGGCTCTAATTCTTATTAGCTAAATGGATACTGAGTTGAACGATTACCACTTTAAAAGAGCTTGGTATTATTTCTTAAATTGAAAGAGACATAGAAGTGTTTATGGAACTGACGGCGGGCGCGCGAAAGTAAATGCTATTTCAAGCATCCGATACTACCTGAACTGAATTTCCTTGGGATTCCTTCTTTTAATGATTCTAGACTTAGTTCCTATGGAAGACATATACGCAATTGAGAGAAAGAATAAAAAAACAGTTAGTTCTGGGTATAAAGATTGCTTAAGGGGAGGGAGGGGGGTTGCTTATTCTAATTCACTGAAATGAGATTAATTTCCAAAATAGGAAATTAATCAAATGGTTCAAAGAAACAAAAGAAAAGGAAAATAGTACTGGAATATAATTAATAAAGTTAAACTTTATAACTTTATTAAATTTTTACCGTTGCAAACGGCGTTTTTGGTCTATCAATTTCAAACTCTATAATCGATTATTATCAACTTTTCTATCTTTCACTTGCTTTGACTTCTTTACTTCTTATTTCTTTTTCACTCCCGATCATTCCTCCTTCTTCTTATTTCTCCGCTTCGTCATTGCTAAAGTTCAGTTTACTTCAGAAATCTTAATCCTTGGCCTATATTGTTTATAGGCCTTTTATCAACACTGTTATATACCCTGCTTTTTCTCTACATCTCTCTACTAAACCTGGCTTATTCCTGAATGCTTCATCTCTTTAGTATTTCATATATACCAGCATTTCGCTTCGGAAGCATCTAATATAATCTGATTTGAATTTATTGATATGGAGGCTCAACTACAACAACAGCGACAACAGCAACAACAGCGACAAGAACAGCAGCTACAAGAGCAACAAGAACAACAACAGCAGCAACTATTACTATTAACTTCTCAAAATGACTCAGCTTCAACATCTCCTATTACAACTACATCTTCTATGCTTCACCACGATCAATTACCAATGGTTATTACGGCACCTAAAATACCTCTTCCTGCTCTAACACCAAAGATCATACCTCCTCACCACCAAAGTGGACCTTCTTATGTAACTTCACATTCTTCGGATCCTCGCAATAGTGAGAATTCTATACCTGCTTATCTTCCTCTTGATCATTACAATAGTTCTAGTACGAATCCTGGTCATATTCCAAACAACAATTATCCTTATACATTAGAATACCCGAGATCGGTTTCTTCAAACCCTGACTATTGCGATACTTACTTCCCTTTAGATATTTCACAGGATTCAGAAACTAATCCAATTCTAGGAACTGATTCAGTTCGTGATCGTTCTAATTCGACTTACATTGACCAAGATGCTAAATCTCCAGCATTGTCTTTATCACCGTCTGGGAATTCTGAATCTTTTCCATTGTCTTCTACTAACGAAGATCCTCCTAACTTCTCCTGGCCTTTTAATATCTCTATGACTGATTTAGCTCACGAGGATCCTAATCATACGTCACCTCCACATACTTCTCAACCATCACAACCGACTGTAAATACGGAACAACAGCAACAATGGCATTATCAACTTAGTGACCCTGAAATAAACCATTATGATGCGTTTATACAATCGCAATTACAGTTACCTTCACAACCACAAGCAGAATCTAATTTAGACACAGAAATAGTGTCTCCTTTAGATATTCAATTTTCATCTTCATCATCTACTACTTCTTCATCTAAGTCTAAAAAAACAGTTTCAAAAGCTGCATTAAAACCAGCTCCTAAACCGGTGAAAATCTCACCAAAAAAGCGGCCGTCTAAGGAACAAATTTTGAAACTTGCTTCTTCACCTACACCGACTCGATTACTTAAGCAACGTCAAACGCAGAAATCTTTAACTAGAATTTCTCAAAGTGAGAAGATTGATAAAAAAAGTAATGATTCAAAATCCATTATTATGACAGAATCTAGTTCTACAGAAGAGAAAAAGCATGCATGTGACATTTGTTCAAGACGATTTGGCAGGCCTTCTTCTTTAAGAACACATAAGAATGTACATACTGGAGCAAAACCATTTAAATGTCCTGTTTCTGATTGTGGTAAAACGTTTAATGTTCAGTCAAATATGAAACGACATCTTCGCACGCATAAACAATGAAGATTTATACTTACGAATATAACTTAAGAACATAACTTAAGAATAATATAGGAACATAACATACGACCTTTAACAGTTCTTATTCTCTCGAGTGTGGTTTCTTAAGTAGTTCTTGAGTTCCACTATAAGTCTATTGCATTGAAATTATTAGGTGGTTGCATCAATATATCTGCGCTTTGAATTATACGCAGTTCAGCATTTTTCATATTTTTAACTTTTCCTTCAATACCTTCAATACCTTCTTCTACCTTTATGCCATTATCCATCATAGCAGAAGTTCTCTGCAAAATAGCATCAAGTGTATTTACAGCAGATAAACATATAGTTTTAAGTTCATTTGATGAAATATTTGATTGAACTTTTGTTACAGAATATAAACCATCAGAAAGTAATGCAGCAATAAGATCGCCAGTTCCTGAAAAGAATTGTCGTACAAATTTAAGCTGTATCATGAATTGCGATTTATCATAACTTTGTGCTATAAGAAAGAAAGCATTTGATTGTTTACCTTTAAGTTCATCTAATTCCGAGTCAGACATTGTCTGAACTGATGTAATTACAATATTAGGAACTTTGTATATGTTTTGAATATCATTTAATGCTCTTTTAGCATTATCAATTGAATCAATTTTGTATTTTTCTCCAATAAGTACTTCTGATTCAAATTGATTAGGTGTAATCAATGTAGCATATCCTATTAATTGTTTGTATATTGGAATTGTTTGATCAGATACATACAATCTACCTTGATCTCCCATTACAGGATCAATTACAATTAGTATATTAGGATTTACAGATATACATCTTTCAACAATTTTAAGCACTTCATTCAATGCTTCATGTCCTGGAACGTAACCAGTAAGAATTACATCATAATTATCCAAATTGTTTTCATGAAGGCAATCAGCTACTTCCCTTAAATGTTCAGCAGACATTCCTAATCCTTTAAATCTTCCATATCCTGTATGATTCGAAAACTGTACAGTATTCAATACATCAACATCCCATCCTCTCAACTGCAAGGGAAAAGTAGATGCCCTATTACCTACATAACCATGTACTACATGTGATTGAATTGATAATAAATACTTCATAGTTATTGCATGAAGGTGGTTTATGTAGAGATGGCTTATCAAGAACGATGTATTAGGTAAGCAGAAGAAAGAAATAAGGAAATATCATTTCGAACTGTATTTTTAATTTAATTACCCGGTAATTCCCTCTTAAATTAAAGTTTAATTTTATATATCCCAATAAGGTTATATTTTTTCTTACTCGCAATGCAGATCATTTCGAAGCTGTAAGTTAAAATTTCTACACAAATCCTGTTACTTTTTATAGGTACGCTTGCTTATAAATTGTAGCTTCCTTATGTTATTGTTTCGGCTGACTATCAGGTATGCAGACAATCACATATTTTGACTATCATGTATCTTGACTATATGGTATCAGATTGTTTGTGCTTATAAGAAGTTGTAGACATATTATCAATATTACATAAGCGAATTGATAATGATATCTAGGCGATTGTCATATCCAATTGTCCTATTGAATTATCGTATTATCTTTTATCCGAGTTCATTATTGTTCGCATTAGAATTGCGTTCAGAAGTCGAATTTGTTAACATGTGAAGTATATACATTTGACTGAGTTGTAATGTTTCGAAAAAGTTTTGGCGCAGTTTCTTGATTGTTTACAAAATTTGTCAAAGGAGGTTACTCTCAGCTTTAAGCTGAGAGTGACATACTCAAAGTTGAAAGTAACACATGCTCAAAGTAACACACGCTCAGAACAACACATGCTCAGAGTAACTGAAAGTTCCTGCAGTCAAGCATAGCTATAAACAAACTGCGTAGGATGTCTATAATAGGAAATTATAGAGTACCTACAATAGTAGTTAAACTTACATAGCATCACATCAGAGCATAATTGAGTACCTTAATTCTAACACATCAAGCTGGTAACTAACCCCTTGTACATGAAAGATGGTACCTAATACATCCTATAAAGCATACCATTTGTACATAACAGTACTTTATACAAATAGAGCTTTCTAATGCTTCTAGAACATCTAGAATGTCACTGATACTTTCAAAATTATCAACATTATTCACTAATAAATTGTTCACATGAAGCAGTTCATAAACAGATCGACATAGTTAGGTTGTATAACACGCTTTCTAAATACGACACTCACATCTTATGTCATAACTTTCATTAAGTTCTTCTAGACTCAAGATAGTTTCATCAGCTATCTTTATTAATGGACATAATTCAACCTAATTCAGGGCTCCAATTGTATAACAAATCTCTCTAGAACGTTGGAAAATAGACTATCTTAGGTATTATGTCATATTCCTCAGCTCAACAGCTAATGAGGGGAAGTCATGGCTATACCTCATATACTATTACATATAAATACTCAGGCGCTTCACTCTTACCGGCTACTTCTTCTAACTTCATCCATCATGTTCAAAGTATATCTTTCGAAACTGCATTTCGCATAATTCCGGTATTCTTTTATTCCAACTTCGCATTCACCTTATAAGAATATTCATATCTTATATTTCCGGTTTATCTTATCATTTCTCCTTTGCGCATACAATATTGCGCCTACACTATTGCGCCTACATTACTTCTTTTTGCCTACATTACTTCTTTTCGCCTACGTTACTTCTTTTGTACACCTCCTTATTTCGTTTGACACTTACTTATCTTCAGGTATACATTTCTTCATTTGGAGAAACGTACGCAGTTGACATATCGCGTTTTACATTTTCCAAGACTTACATGAATTCAATAGCTTATTAACAGTTTTGTTATCTTTTCTTTCTTTCCTTAGAATGATATCTTACGTTTTTCTGGATTTATCGGGTGTTTACATTACCTTTCTTGGAAATCTAAATGTTTATGCTTTTTATTCTTTCTTATTTGTAGAATAACATTCTTGATATCGGTTTATACGGCAGTTTTGAATGGATTTAGATGTGTATGGATGTTACATAGTGAATGATACCGCAATCTCAAGGATGTTATAATATATTTGTGGTTTGTGGAGTTATGAGAACTCTGACAGTTTTTTGTGTATAGTTGTGTATACACAACTACACGACACAACTATACGACACATATATGTCATTTAATTATCATCTATCTGTCAGTTATGTGTCAAATGCACATACTTCTACTCCTGCATTTCGATTCTATTGACCACATATCCACGTATAATTATTCATCTACAAATAGTCTATTATTACTTTATTTGTACATCGGCAACTTTATGCACTTCCTTATATCCACGTTTATTGCTATTGAACTCTACATGCGCCTCAAGGTACACGTTTACTACATCGATACATCTGTAGGTCTCGGAAGGTTTTGAATTACTATATTTGTAGATAGGAGACCTTGTCTACGTCTTTATATGTATCTTTATTAAAATCTACGGACAACTCTAAATGGTTGTGTTACTCGTTCATATATATGAATGTCTCTATTGACCTCTATGGTGTCGAAGTTTACAGTTGCGGTACGCATATCCGCAACCACACACACAAGCATACACCATTGAACGCTATCTACTCTGACACTGACTCCTAACTATTTCTTTATTGCTGCACTGTGATGTACTGTGATGCACTATTGATTTCGTTGTGATGCCCCTGCCTTGCACTCGCATACTTTCACTTTCTCATCTACGCCACCAACACATTCAAACAAGATGACACTTCAGATTAAATAACCGTAACTAGTTAATTAAATATATTTTACAACGTATACAATCACATGAAATCTCATTACAAAAATCCAATTTTATTACCCGGTTGTTAGTACAAAATTTGATTTCAGAATTCAGCTTGAACTTTTCTTCTTTTATGTACATATACAATGAATATAGGACCTGAAAGACCTGTAAGAGGTAAAGACAAAGTAGTTGTGGGCGCTGAGCCTATGAACGAACAAGAAACCAAACAGTTCATGGAAGATCTGAATAGAATGCCTCTTTTCATGACAGAAATTGATGAAACTGATGGTCAAGGAGGTGAGAATATCGCTTATGAAGCAATGAAAGCTCTTCAATTTGACGATGATGATGATGCTATAGAGAATGCAACAAGCTTTAAAAATCAAGGTAACGAATCATATAAGTTTAAACAGTACGCAAACGCTATAGAACTTTATAGTAACGCTCTATTGATTAAAGATCAAATGGAACAAGGTAAAAGAACTACAGTTGAACCAATAGATAAGCAGAATGCTTTATGGTTAGCATGTTATCTAAATAGAGCAGTATGTAATCTTGAATTGAAGAATTATAGAAGGTGTATTAATGATTGTAAGTTGGCATTGAAAGTTGATCCAAGAAATGTTAAAGCTTATTATAGAGCAGCTAAATCATTCTTAAAATTAGATAAAACTGATGAATGCTTTGAATTACTTAAATTAGGGCTTGATATTGATTCAAAGAATCTTGCATTACAATCACTTCTTAAACAACTTGCTGAAAGAAGAGAATACCTTGACAAAATTGAAGCAAGTGCAAGAGAAAGAGAAAATAAGAAATTGATGAATCAAAATGCTTTAAAAAAGGCAAAAATGCATTATAAATTTTTATTTATGAAAACTATTGAAAATAGAAATGATGATCTACCTGCTGGTGATATTTCTTTACTTGATGAAAACAGAAACCCTGCTTTAGAATTTAATGACTCTACATCTTTATATTTTCCTGTAATTGTTCTATATCCATTAGAAATGCAGTCTGATTATATAGAATCTTGGGAACAATCTGTTGCTCCTATTGATCAACTTGAACAATTATTTGCACAACCTGCTCCATGGGATACAAATATTCAATATACACCACTTTCTGTTGAATGTTTTGTTGATACTCCAAATAGTGGATTAAGTAGATTAGGAAAGAATATACCACTTATTAATGCTTTTCAAAATGGTAAAACTCCTATAATTGATGGTATAATAAGGATATATGTAACTCCAAAGGAAAGATCAAAGGAGTTCATAGATGATTTCAAACAACATACTGAACAGAGACTTAAAACAAGAATTATTGAATAAAGAAGTGAAAAAATTATTCTTATATCTTCATTCTTTGTATCCCATATGAGCTGCATATTTTCTCTTTTCATCTGATGTTAATTGATCTGAATTATTCCACATAGCTGATGATTGTCTTGGTCTATATCTTGTAGATAATGTACCTTGAAATATTTCTTCCATTTGAAGTTTCGGTAGTGGTCCAAATACTGAATCTGGATCAATATTCTTTTGTTGTATAAGTAATTCTCTTAATTCTGGTGAATTAGCCCAATCTTTTAATATAGGATCTTCTTCTTCATCTTCTGAATCACTAACAATATCTGGAAGTTCAACATGATCTCCAGGTCCATATGATGGTGCTGCTTTTCTTTGAACTTTATTAGGTGTAATAGGTATATCTGCCTTTGAACTTGTACTCTTTGATGAACTATCTGCAAATTTAAGCTTCTCATTAGAAAATTTTATCATATTATCTAATGATAATCCATGATTTAATGCAAGCCTATTTGATTGATTAAGAAGAACTGATTTCATCATACTTTGAGATTGTTGATGATGCTGTACACTACTTCTTGCTGAACTTTTAGGAGGAAGTGTAGTAATACTAGAAGCTGCAACAACAGGGTTTCTTATTTGTTCACCTGTAGCTCTTCGTTTTACTGATGCAGATGATTTACGTAAATCTTCTTCCTGTATTCGTTTTGATGATGAACAAATCCTTGATACTTCATTTTCTGGTTCAGGATGAACACTCATCATTCTATTTGCAGTCTTGGATTTTGAAATAACGGTTCCTGTAGTAGATGTTCTACTTTCTTGCTGTCGTTTCATTTGTTCAATTCTTCGACGTTCATATTCTTTTCTTTGTTCAACTCTCTTAGCTGCATCATCTTCAACGCGACGTCCAGTATGAGCTTGTGATACTTTAAGAGTCCTATTATATGAAGAGTTATTTGTTGTAGTACGAGACCGTGGATCTATTGGTCTGTTTTCTTGTCGATCTTGTTTAATAGCATTTTGTCGCTGTTGTGAATCTAAATTTCTTCCGGCATTCATAGATACCGTTATTGAAACAGGAGGAGGTTTTGAACGATTAGACTCTTTCATAACAAGCTTGTTACGTCTCTTGCCATTAGGATCTTCTTTATTAGTTACACTTGGACTAAGTGGTTTTTCTTTAGTTTCTGAACTGTTGAGTTTGGTCGACAAATTAGTACCTTTAGATTTAATAGAATTTTCAGGTGAAAATAGTCCATCAGAAGAAAGAGAAATATTAGCTGGTTTAGTAGAGTTATCAGTAGATTCAGAAGTTGATTTTGAAATTGAATTTTCACTAATAACAGCTTTTGAACGACCAAAACTAGGTATAGAACTAGAAAAAGTTGTTTTAAAAGATTTTAAAGCTGCACCTACAGGTGAAAATAATTTCTTAGCTGGTGAATTAGACACTGAATTTAATACTTCATTTGAATTGATTGTCTTTGATTCTTCAGTTGTTGAAGGTAAAACAGGATCAGCTAATTTAAGATCAACTTTTGAAGGTTTTGATAATTTTGATTTAATAGGATTTTCAGGATTTTCAACTTTGGCAGGACTAACAGAATCCGATCGAAGTGGTATAATAGGTTTTGTATCGACTTTCTTTGGAGATGAAATATGTAACTCTGAACTTTTAACAGGTGAAAGATTTACACGTGTCGGTAATGCAGGAAGTTCTTTAGAATAGTTTGTTTGTTGTGGCGGTATTATAGGTGAAGAGATATTTTCTTTGTTTCCTACAGTAGTAGACATAAGCAAAGATCTATTCAATTTAACTGGAGAAGAACGACCGACTAAAGGACCAGGAGTTTTCATTAATTGTGCAAGATTTACATTTGTTAAAACATCACCAGTTTTAGGATCTCTTACATTTGCCATGTATTCATTTAGCCATTCAAGGTCATTTCTTACAGCATAGCAAAAATCTTCTACATCAGAAGAAACTAATGATTTTGCATGAGATATTTCAGCATTCATCCATCTCAAAGATCCACATTGAGGTCTTTCTAGATTGTTATTCATTGTTTGTTTATTATCGGTGGGTAGAATGAAAGTAAGAGTGATGTTTACTTTACTTTCCTAATTGGGAGTTTGAATGTAAATAAACCGGGTAAGTACGTGCAAATATTATACAAAATAATCATACCTGTAAAACAAGCACTTATAGGATAAAATAAACACTTAAAATTAAACATTTAAAAGTATTTTATAAACTATAAGTTTATTGAATATTGAAATTACAGTGTTCATGGTTGAGTGAATTGAAGCCGGAGATGTATGAAGCGAATCTCCGTAGTAGCTGAATATCTCATCGAAGCAGTGTATTTATGTAGTGCGTAATTTATATTAAAAAGGGAATAGAGTTGAATGTCATATGATATAGGATATTGATAAAATTTTAAGCGTTGGCTGTTGTGTATCCCATAATAGAAACAAGTACACGGCGAATGTGCAACGAGAACGGTATGCGGATAAGTGTTAACGAGCTTTTAATTTGTGAAGATGACTCAAGAGATAAAACGAAGTACCGGCCAATGTTGTTGATTTGTGAATGATGGTCGAGGCCTATTAACAGTTACAAAGCGATAAAATACATTCTTGTAAAGTGAATGTAACCGTGGTATATAGACAAAAATTTCTTTTGGTACTTGTGAAGATGCTTTGTTTGTGTATATAAATGACAGTAGATTGCATGTCAGAGCGCAATTTGCACATTAGTTACACATCTATTCTTCTATGTTTACTGAAATTGTCATTTATGCTGCTCTTACAGCAGCAATTCTTGTACCTACAGCTGCTGATCCCTTATCTACTCAAGCCATATACCCTTTGGTTGTAGATAACTTGGCAATTCCAGGTAGAAAGGCTCCACAAATGAGATATTTTGCAAATGTTGATGATACAGTTGAAGATAAATGGACATCATTTTATTACTCATTGACAAGCTCTCAAAGAGTTTATACATACACAGATTGTTATGCAAATGCTGTGGCAAATACGAATCCTACAGTTTATTGTTTTCCTGAGAATTATGATGAGAATTTTGATGTAGGATTTTTTGTCAATATTGAGATTATGGGCTTGACATATATGATGAGAGAACAAGCAGGAGATTGTATTTGCAATAGTAATGGGGACTCTGATTTTACTAAATCTATTAAATTACAAGAAAATACACCAGTTGAGCAAAATTTTGAAATTAAACTGAATGAAGATGGATCAATATGGCAAGGAGCACTTGATGTACTCAAAGATGGTTTAAGAGTGTATAAAGGAGACAATTACCAACTTGCTAAATATAAGACACTTTCTAGTACTTATAATAGTCGTTCTTTTACATGTCCTGCAGGTAAGAATTGTGTTCCTATTATTAGACGTCAAGCAGTTGCATTCAGACTCTCAGAAATTTATTACCAGAGTCTCTTTAGTGAAAAATGTGTATATCCTGCTTATGGAATGTGGAACAGTTTCTGGAATTTGACAGGAAAGTATAATACTGTTTTACTTCCTGTTGATCAACTTCCAAATGTTGGTTTTGGACTTTATGTTGATGAAACAAACGAAATTTGTGGTTCACCATGTTCAAATAATGGAGCATGGAAAAGATCAGTAGTTGTTGAGTCTGTTATTAGAGAGAATCCTGGTAATGAAATTCTTAACACTGATGGTGTTCAGTATACCACAACAGGAACTGTTTCTACAAGAACTCTTACCAGTGGGACTTATATTGCAAGTACTACAGGCACGGGTCAGTTCTTTGCTACTACTAAGCTTCCTAGAGCTTCAGTAACTGGAAGTGGATGAGCACAACAATTGTAATAGTTTATACTATGGTTCAGAACAGCTACAAGTAGAAAAGGAACCAGTGTAAAGCATTTATTTAGTTAATAAAAGCAGTCTTTAGATCATTTAAGTAACGAAGTAGCCAAATACGTTGATGTATTACAACAAAAGCTAATTTGGGGATTATGTGTACTTTGGGGGATCATAAGTGTTGAAATTTGCAAACTTTATAACTCTTCAAACTCTTCAGATTTAATGTAACATTTAGTCATTAGATATGTTAAGCGAGAAGACAATTCCTTGTTCAAGTAATCCAGCCCAGAATGTATACTTTAAATAGAACAATGAAGTCTACGGTGGGCGATAATTCAAAGCGATATAGAATTCTTCGGGCTGAAATATAAAAGATTAAATAAGTATAAAAGAGAGAGAATTTGAAGAATTTGATTCAAAGATATACAATGTTAAGTAAACTTCTTTATGCAGCAGCAGTAGCTGCACAAGTATACATGGCACCTGAAATTGTTGAACCTTTATCTACTGAAGTTTTATACCCTTTAGACGTTGATAATTTAGCAATTCCTGGAAATAAAAACCGTATTGCTGGGTATGGTACAAAAGTAGAAGCGGATGCAATGGATATATGGTCTTGGTATGCAGATACTATACCAGAAAACGATCGGGTATCTGAAGAGACATGTAAGTTTTACGCTAATAGAGGTGGATTAAATAAGAGGTATTACTTTATAAGTCCAGCCGAGGACAACATAATTAAAGCAGCTTTTGTTAATATTGAAATGATGGGGTGGACATACATGATGAGGGAGCAAGCTGGAAACTGCATTTGCAATAGTAATGGAAACTCTCCTGTTACACAATCAATAAGATTAGTAGAAAACACGCCTGTTGAGTATAATTTTGAAATTAGTGAACAAATTGATGGAACAGCATGGCAAAAAGCTCTTGATGTGCTTAAAGAAGGTGTAAGAGTATACAAAGGAAGTAGTTATCAGCTTGCCAAGTACAAGACACTTTCAAGCAGTTATAACAGTCGTTCATTTACTTGCCCAGAAGGTAAGAATTGTGTTCCTATTATTAGACGTCAAGCTGTAGCTGTTAAGTTAACTGATATATACTACAATGCTGTAAGACTTATGCCCTGTACGAGTACTAATTATAACTCAGATCTCAACTTCTGGAATTTAACAGGAAAGTATAATAACGTTTTACTTCCTGTTGATCAACTTGATAACGTTGGATTTGGACTTTATCTTGACGATACTAATGAGATTTGTGGATCTCCGTGTTCAGCCAATGCACCCTGGAAGAATGCAGAAGTTGTTGAGTCTGTTGTTAAGAATAATCCAGGTAATGAAATTCTTCATTCTGATGGTGTTCAATATACCACCACAGGGATAGTTTCTACCACGACTCTTACAAGTGGAACTTATATTGTAAGTACTGCAGGTCTAGGACGGTTCTCTTCAACTATAAAGCTTCCTAGAGCTACTGTAACTAGTTGATAAGAGCAAGCGAGATTAAAGATTTAGCATAGAAATAAGATAGCATTCATTCTCAATTCACAGTAACAAAACAGATGTACTTGTCTTCCAACTTTTAAGCTGTAAAACTTGTACAGTTTGTATTAACACATACAGCTTAATTTCAAATGAAGAAAGCCAAGCAATAGGTGCATGAAAAATATGTAAAAAATGTGTGAATTTGTGCTGACTTGTAAGAGATTACAAAGTCTCTCAAATGTCACTATAAATCAATGAAGTAGATGACAATAAAGTCTCAACTTGTCCGATGTCCACAATGTAAATAGCACGTAAATAGTATGTAAATAACATATAAACAACACATAAATAAACAATGTGAACGTTACCTAACATGTGAACATTTGTGATCCAAATCAGGTTCAATGTCGTATCGAACTGCCAGTTAGGCGAAAGAAAACTCAGAAAAGTCAGTGATATCAATTTTTTTAATTATCTCAACAAAACCATCACTTTTACATAAAACAGATAAGTTAAATTAAATATCTTCCATGTGATGTAATAGATAAACTGTTTTGAACGTTGCGGAGAATGATGTAGCCAAGCGGCGTAGGATTTTGAACTTCGGGTTGTAAATGAAAGCATACAAAATAGAGAACAAAAAAATGAATATAAAAGAGAGAGAAATATACACATTTTAATGTTTAAATTAATAAGACACAATGCTAACTGAAATAATCTTATATGCAGTTGCTGCAACTGCCCAAATGAATGGAGCACCTACAATTGCAGATCCTTCATCTACTCAAACTTTGTATCCTTTAAGTGTTAACAATTTAGCAATTCCTGGAGATAGAAACCGTAAGGTAGGCTATAGTTTAGATGTAGATTCTAGAGCATTAGATACATGGACTGCATTTTCTAACAGCATACCAGATTTAAATAAAGTATCTCTAGATACATGCAAGTATATGTCTAGTCTTGGTGTTGGAAGTCAATATTATTATTTTATAAGCCCTGCAGAAGATAATTATGTGTCTGGTACCTTTATCAATATGGAAATGATGGGGTTGACATATATGAAGAGAGAACAAGCAGGAAACTGTATTTGTAATAGTAACGGAAATTCAGCAGTTACACAATCTATAAAGCTTAAAGAGAATACACCTGTTGAATATAACTTTGAGATTAATCAAGTACAAGATGGTTCAACATGGAACAAAGCTCTTGATGTTCTTAAAGAAGGTGTAAGAGTATACAAAGGAAATAATTATCAGCTTGCTAAATACAAGACCCTTGCAAGTACTTATAATAGTCGTTCATTTACTTGTCCAGCAGGTAAGAATTGTGTACCAATTATCAGAAGACAAGCAGTAGCTGTTACATTGTCTGATATATATTACAAGAATGTCAGAGTTACACAATGTACAAATCCTATCTTATATGGATTCATTGACAACTGGAATTTAACAGGAAAGTATAATAATGTTTTACTTCCTGTTGATCATCTTAGCAACGTCGGTTTTGGACTTTATCTTGATGATACTAATGAGATTTGTGGTTCACCATGTTCAACTAATGCACCTTGGAAGGTTGCAACAGTTGTTGAGTCTGTTGTTAAGAACAATCCAGGTAATGAAATTCTTCATTCTGATGGTGTTCAATACACAACTACAGGAACTGTTCCTACTACGACACTTACAAGTGGAACATCTATTGCAAGTTATGCAGGTTTAGGAGAATTTTCTTCAACAACCAAACTTCCAAGAGCAAGTGTAACAGGAAGTGGATAATCATAAGATTTATGTTATTTGTAAGGAATAAACTTTATTTTAATTTTTGTATAGTTTGTAGAAGAAGTGAAGATGTGAAGAAGTAAAGATCGTGAAAATTGAAACCGTTACAACTTGAACAAAGATAATAGGATAAAAACCAATGAGAACATTGTTATTTGTTCATAAATATGAGACAGTTGTTTATAAAATTCTAATAGGCGTTTAATTACCGTATAAGCGACTCCGGAGCTGGAGTAGACTGCCATTTTGACAGTTCAGTCCTAATTGGGATAAAGTTAAGGTTTTTAATTAAGTAATAAGGTTTAAAGCTTATATGCACTTTATACACTGTAA